>NWUY0300041874.1:14160-41580 GCA_004151065.3 Larix sibirica
TAACAATTCAAAGCTTACAAGGAAACCTCCACAAACTGTCAAACTAACAGCTGTACGGTACACCCAAAAAACAGATCTTAAAACAGATCTTCACACCTACTGAGACAATCTGCCTGTTGAAAAATGAGAAAAACTGCCTGCTGCCTGTTCTAGGCTGTTGTATGGCTCTGTCCGTACAACTGTACGGATTCACCTTGTTAAGAACCAAATCCTTAAATTATCATAAGAGGCAAGAGTACACACCATGTACAACAATGTCAACATGGAGCACAACAAAAAGATAGATAATAGAGATAAGTTACACAATAACTCCTTAAAGAATAGGAAAACCTCCTCCAAATACCCCAAGACATTCATATATCCAATTCACATGTACCTATCCAATTCACATGTACCCTCAACAATGACTGCATTATCCCTATATATACCTATCCACTCATTGCACGAGGCCCCTTCATTATGCCGACCCTAATACATATACATTTACTTTATTACATATATATTTAGCCCCATATATGTCCCCCTCAGGGTCACGACATATACATTTAAAGTTTTTAACACCATATATGCCCCCCTTGGGCCATAATACACCTATGTAGACCTACTTGCAGATTTCAGCCTGTTTCCCAACTTCAGCAGCCAGCTCCTGTCTAATGCTTGAAACCTTCTCAATCAATGAACAATGTCATCTTTCAAAAAAACTTGTCTTCTAGTGAATGTCCCCCTCTAGCTTGACTTGCCTTCATAATTGAGCTAAAACCATAATCTGCCAAAACCCTAATCTCTCAATGAGATGTGCAGTTGAGATTAGTCTAAATCACTAATGTATTAAAATACACTTTATTAGACTCAACAACTAAATATAAGACTTTCACTTTATTAATAAAGTGAATTACAAAATAGATTAACTTGGACAACTTTACGCATGTTTGACACNTATACCATTTTTGTAAATAAGAAGAAATTAAGAATTGTAAATTTTCCAATGACTAGGTGATTGAAGTCTTTATGTTCTTAACCAAACAATAAATGTAAATTAAATTATAGCATACTCATAAAAAAAAATTAGCCACATACACATAGAATTTATCCTTCAATCTAACTTATCATTTAACTAATCAAATCTTACAAGGAAACCTCCATAGTTACTAAAACTTAGCAACTCCATGGTAAACAAAATCCACTCCAACTTGAGCTTTACTACCTAGATAGGAGAGCTATGAGCTATGACAAGTATGAAAACCAATAAAATAGATATTGCAATTATACAACTTTCTAAATTTTACCTCCAAAATTTTAGGTTCTTTATTAACATTTTTATTTATTTATAAATGAAAAAGGTTAGATGTGTATTTCCTATTCCATGGTAAGGAGGATAAGGATATCACTATCATATTTTAATGGTTATAAATTGGACTGAGGGATATTGCCATCACATATAATGGTAATGAATTGGAGTTGGATTTTCTTACATGTCATTCCATTTGAATTTAATTTAAGTGATAATTTGAACTCTTTTTATGTAATAGGAGGCATGAAGGTAATATATTTTATGTAAACAAAGTCAATTGGAAATTGAGGATCTACTTTTCAAAACAATGTGAAACATTGTGACAAGCATAGTTTGTATGGTTGTCCATTATCCAATTTGGGATCTTATTCCAAATTAGGAGTTAAATCATTTATTCTATGATCTGTTAGTATCTATAATGTTAGAAGAAAAAATATATGTTATCATCAGAAGCATCATGTCAACAAGTACTTGAAGCATTCACACAAGAAACATGTTGAAAAAAATAGATGAATAATAATAAATCTAGAAAAACTAGAACATTTATATACCATTTTTGTAAATAAGAAGAAATTAAGAATTGTAAATTTTCCAATGACTAGGTGACTAAGTCTTTATGTTCATAACCAAACAATAAATGTAAAATAAATTATAGCATACTCATAAAAAAAATTAGCCACGAACTTATCCTTCAATCTAACTTATCATTTAATTAATCAAATCTTACAAGGAAGCCTCCATCATTACTAAAACTTAGCAACTCCGTGGTAAACAAAATCCACTCCAACATGAGCTTTACTACCTAGAGAAGAGAGCTATGAGCTATGATGGGTATGAAAACCAATAAAATAGATGTTGCAATTATACAACTTTCTCAATTTTACCTCTAAAATTTTAAATTCTTTATTAACATTTTTATTTATTTATAAATGGAAAAGGTTAGGTGTGTATTTCCTATTCCATGGGAGGGAGGATAAGGATATCACTATAATATTTAATGGTTATAAATTGGGTTAGAAATTGGAGTAAGGGACATTGCCATCACATTTAAAATGGGTATGAATTGGAGTTGGTTTTTCTTACATGTACTTCCATTTGAATTTGATTTAAGTGATAATTTGAACTCTTTTCATGTAATAAGAGGCATGAAGGAAATATATTTTATGTAAACAAAGTCAATTAGAAATTGAGGATCTGCTTTTCAAAACATTGTGACAAATATAATTTGTATGGTTGTCTGTTATTCAATTTGGGATCTTATTTGGAACTAGAAGTTAAATCATTTATTCTATGATGTTAACTAGTATCTATAATATTAAAAGAAAAAAATATATATGTTATCGTCATAAGCATCATGTTAACAAGTATTTGAAGCATTCACACAAGAAATATGGAGATGAAAAAAATAGATGAACAATAATAAATTTAGAAAAATTAGAAAAATATTTATATCATTTTTGTAAATAAAAAGAAATTAAGAATTGTAAATTTTCCAATGCGCATACTCATAAAAAAAAATTAGCGACATACATACATAATTTATCCTTCAATCTAACTTATCATTTAACTAATCAAAACTTACATGGAAACCTCCATAGTTACTAAAACTTCGCCAATCCATGGTAAACAAACTCCACTCCAACGTGAGCTTCACTACCTCGTGAAAAGAGCTATGACGGGTATGAAAAGCAATACAACAGATGTTCAATTATATACCTTTCTATATGGATCTATGGCATGCAATATGGTAAGTTGTATTCCGTGTTGTATAGTAATGTATGGTACTAAATGGCTATATATATGATATTGATTTCCTCTTAGCCTCTATTTTGGTGGTTGTTTTGTTCAACAAATTTTTTTTGTTAACTCCCTATCTTGACTTTTATTTATACTTATGGTGAAACCTAATCTACTAAAACCCTAATTTTATTGACATGTATATTCGAGACTCATCATATTCTAAATTATCAATGTAGTAAATTATTTATTAGAATTAACACTCAAGTATGCAAATTTTTCTCTTTTTTCTAAAATGAATTACAAAATATAATTATCTTGAACCACTTATGCCATGTTCACATTGAACCTATGCACAAGTTCCTATGTGATATATATTTTTGAACACTTCCTCCTAACAAGGAATAAAATTTGAACAATCCAAGTTTGTCCCTCAATGTTTCAAACTTCCATTTTGCTAAGGGTTTGGTGAGAGTATCAACTACATGCTAATTTGTGGGAATATACTCGAGCTTTATTGCTCCCTTGAACTTTTGAATCTTGTCTAGTATGAAGTGATCTCTGATCTCTATCTAGTTCTTGGACATGTCATGAAATATTGGATTCTCAAAGAGTTTGATACAACTTAGATTATCACATTAAAGTATAGTGGTGTTCAAATATTGATCAAACAATCCTTCAAGAAACTTGCAAAGTCATGGCCTCAAAACTAGCAGTACTAGTTGCCATATATACTCTACCTGTATTAAGATGTGTGCCACGAAAATATCCTTCATGTTGAATGAGGATATCATTGATGATTCAAAACTAAAATAGACCTTCATGTGCTCCATAAGCATCGATTTCCCAATCTAAGTCTATATACCCTTGCAACTTCACTTCATAATCTACAAGATATCTTAAAGACCATACTCCACTTCCCCCCTCAAGTATTTGTCACATGATTTTCTCTACCTAATTCTCTTTCGTTGGCTCCACCATGAACATAAGGTGTTTATTGTAAAACACATATCTTGTATAGTGTTGACTTATTGCAGTTACACATATCTTGCCTAGTGTTGACCAAATACATCAAGGAACCTATCAACTTCTATTACAACTTAGAGTCCACCATATCCAATTTAAATATGTCCATATTAACTTTCGTATTAGTGATAATGGGTGCAACCATAGGTTTGTATTACTCCACCCAAAACCTCTTTAGGATCTCAACTACATATATAACCTACCTAAGGAAAATCTACCTCCAAATCGAGGAATTATTAATGCATTGGAGGAATCATTAATGCATCATGCCAATGTCCTTCATCTTGAACTCAAATTCTATATCTACTTTGCACCATGCAATGAGATTCAACAAGATATCTTCATACATCACCAAAATAAAAATATCATTCCTAACAAATACATTTAATATAAGTTAGGATTTGCTTCACTTTTTGTGAAGACCTTACTTTGCAAATACACATTGATCCTAGAGTACCATGTTCTTGGTACCTACTTGAGTCCATAATAGGCCTTTTTTAGCCTCCAAACATGGCACTCCTTCCCACATACATCAAATCCCCGAGGCTACTCTATGTACACTTCTTCCTCAATTATCCCATTGAGGAAAGTTGTCTTCACATCCATCTGATGTATCCTCCATCCCATAATGGAGACTAAAGACATCACTGCTCTAATGGAAGTGTACCTAGCAACTTGAGCAAAAGTCTCCTCATAGTCCACTTCCTCTTTCTAGGAGAACCTTCTCACCACAAACCTCATTTGTAATTCTCTATGCTACTATTGCAGCATGCTTGATCTTGTAGAGCCACCTAAAACTCATTGTTGATTTCCCTTCCGATCTTGACGCTATGTCCCATACATCATTCTTCATAATGGTGTACTCCTCCACCATGGCATCCCTCCAAACCTACCGATATGTTGCCTCCTTAAAATTGGAAGGCTCGAAATCTAGAATGTTGGACCCATAGGCTCCTATTACCCGGCTAGGGAGGATCCCACCACTAACACACCCTAGTTTTTTGCATTAACCACTTCCAAAGGGGGGTCAAACCATGTGGGATAATTTTGAAGCCAAGACCAAACGAAGGCTTTCCTAGCCAAAGTTCAAGGAAAGATTCAAGTTGTCGAATTATAATAACACGGTGGTCCTCAATCGCAAATTGCTGATCACAAACTCCAACTATTCAAGTTGGATGTCCAACCTTTGGCCAACAAAAGGAAGCACTGAAGTAGAACTTCTCTAAAGTGAAATATAAACTAGCCGATAAGCATTCTTGGTTAGCTAACAATCCAACCAAAGATTCTCATCTTTGAAGGTTGGATCAAAAAGGCCTTTTTTGGAAGGATTTGTGGTATTTTATCACTTAGCAAGTCCCTACCAAACTTTTATAATCAGCATAGATTCATCCTAACCATCCATCTATTGAGCACCAAAGGGATACAAAATAACCCATGTGCAAAACTCTCGATGGGTAAAGAATTCTGGATTAGGATGGATCTATGTTGGTTTGTTTTATTTTTTATCTTTCTTTATTTACTTTTTTATGTCGCCATTTTTTCACTTTTTGTTCCATTAGACATCAGACTCAAATTATTTTCCATTTTTGCTTATGCACAGTACACATCTCATCATACTGAGCTGCAGAATGCACCTCACTTCTCTCAGTGCAATCACTAACATCGTACTAATAATAAAGGTAGGTCATTATGACCCTTAATGACCTAACGTAATTCACCACCACTAGGCTGGTTATCTTCCCAACCTAATACTAATATTAAAGGTAGGTCATTATGACCCTTGATGACCTGACATAGTTTACCAATGCTAGGTTGGGTTGTCTACCCAGCTCCCAATCTAGTAAAAATTATTTTCATGCTATTTCTCTCACAATAATATCAGAACAAAATCCCAATAACTAATTATGCTTACTTGCCATCCTCAATTTCTACCTGAAAGTTCTTTTGTTCTCGAATATTCGAGAATGTTTAACACTTTAAAACCATGCATAGATTGCCTTTTCTTACTATGATTAGGTTAGGACAGTCGATTGCTTTCTTGAAAGTCTACACTGTTTCAGCCCTCAAGGTCAGAGTGGCTACCTGTTTTGGCAATAAAGAAAATAATACAGTTTCCAAATTAAACATGGACTTATCACGACAAAACAAACATGTGATCACACAAATTTATAATGAGACTTTTCAAGGCAGTAATTGGGGATGAGTTCAAGCATTGCACTTCACACTATCACCCCTTACAATGAGAATGTAAGAAGATCAAATTATTTGTCTATCACTACACATTTGAAACCCTTAAAATTTCACAGTTATGCGCACAGTTAAAAACTAAAAAGAACTTTTCTTGTAGCTTCAAGTGAAACCCAAACAGTACAATAACAAATTGAAAACTCACACAGCTTCTTGTTGCGTCCCATTAGTGTTTGGAGTCCAACCCTCAGATGAATCCCACTTCTGTCCAGCAGGGACTAAATCCTTTGAATCGGCCTTGTATGATGTAAATTGACCTTTGTTGCGTTGCATCCTACACAAAACAACCAAACTAATTTAATTTCTTTTAATGTCAGCTGAATCTCCAAACATTGAACAGAATTCTAGACTTTGACATGAATAGAACCAGTAATGAAGATGGGAATTTCTTGGCACAATGTCAGGCCATAACATAGAAGGTATCGATAGCCAAACAGGTCATGTTGGAGAACCAACAGCTTGTTTCCATTCTCTTTTGATTGTTGGCAATTTGACATGGTTCATATTTACCTTAATTATCTTATTATATCCCAGTTTTTACTTTTGATCATTTTTCTTCCTCTGAGCATAAATAACATTCAGTTTTTCTTTATCAAGAAAGTGGCATATTGGCCGAGACAAGGACCGGTTGAATCCATCAGCTAGGTATTTATTGTTAAATCAAAATGTGTACGCAATAAGCATCAGATAGTCTAAAAGATAGTAGAAGATTTAAAAGACATCAAACTAGTGTCCATAATATGCTTTAAACAATGGTTTATGTAAGCCTACCACTATGCGACTCACTTGTGGTTAATAGAAATCAGTCAGCAAAGTTTTCAATCTGGAGGGAAAATCAGATTCGAAGAAAATCATTAGTTGACTACAAGAAACGCAAGAAAATTGCCACTGTATTAAAGGCAGTGTTCCAGAGCAGAAGCAGAAGCACCCAAAGCGCCATTTCCCACAAAATCCTGAGAGCAAAGCAAACCCTGAGAACGAAGCATTCCAGGAGCGTTTACTGTTTTGTATATAGTATATATTTTTATATATTATAGTACATATATATTAAAAAAAATCAGATTGTCAAATTAATTGCATAAAAAGAAGAAAACATACATATTTATGCTACTTGTAGATGAATTCTACATTATTACGATGTTAGAAATGTCATCCATATTAGATTAGTTATTAGAGCATCAACCATTTAGTATACAGTACACAGATAACATCAACTTTCTAGCAATAACAAACTTACAATGTTTTAAACCAGCATAGATCCATCTTAAACCCNAGGAAAGCTATTTTCACAACCATCTAATGTATCTTCCCTCTTTTTGAGAGAACCCTCTCACTACAAACCTCACTTTGAACTTCTCATTGCTCCCATATTTCATATGCTTGATGTTATATAGCCACTACTAATTCCCCCCCTAGTGTTGGCACAATGTACCATACATCATTCTTTACGATGGAGGTGTATTCCTCCATGTCATCACTCCAAAAATTCTATTGATCTACTGCCACCTAAAAAATGGAAGGCTTAAATTATATGATGTTTCTCACCAATTCCATATAGTGTGCAAACTTATTTGAAGGCTTTTTCTTCTTGAATGTTCTTCTAAAAGCCTCGACATGCTCTTAACAGTCCATCAATGTTTGAGTGAACCATTGATGTCTCTTGACATAACTGGTAGGAGTTTTTGTCTCCTCCTGTTCACCTAAAGGTTTCTATCCTGCACTAGCAGTCACTAATAAATATTCCTCAACCTTCAAAGCTTCATGTACCTCATCCTCTATCATTGGAATAAGCTCATTAGTCTTCCTCGATGCAAATTCTTCCTTACATCCCTACTTACCACTATCTTTCTCTTCTCTAGAATAAATATGTGTATGTCTATGAAGTCTCATTGTAACCAACAAACAAACCCTTCTTGTTCGAGGGATCCAATTCAATCATCTTATCTATTGGGACATTGATGAAAGCTATAGAGAAAGAGATATGCAAATGAATCACTTCTAGCTTTGCACTAGTGAATTATTCCTTTGGTGTCTTGTCCTCTAAGATCATATGAGGAAGCCTATTATGTATGTAGACTACTACGTTGCATGATTTTATTCATAGAAACATTGACAAATCTTGGTAATGGATCTTTTAGCATTAGAAACCCTTACGATGAATTAATTATTCTTCTTTGAAACCTTGTTATATTGTGAGGTTTATGGAAGAATCAACTCACTAATTTCTACCTTCTTGTATAAATCCTTGAACTTCTTGAAGGTATATTCAGCCCCATCACATGATCTCAATACTTTGATATTCTTATCTATCTATTTTTTTACTAGAGGTTTGAATTCCTTAAACTTGCTAAAGACACCATCCTTAGTATTTATAGAGTAGATCCAAATATACTAGAGCAATTGTAAACAAAGGAAACATAATACATCCTACCTAATATTGATGATACTCACATTAGTGCACAAACATATGAATGTAATAGGTCTAAAATATCCTTATACCTATGTTCATCTATTGTGAAAGTAGACAAGGTGTGCTTTCCAAGCGTGCACCCTCTGCATGCTCCTTAATGCTCAATGATGAACTCTAGAATACCTATTATTATCCCCCTTAGAATAGGAAATTCCTTATGATGTAGGTTCCCCATCCTCTTATGCCAGAACTACAAAAGTTGTCACTGCTACGAACTAGGGATCGAATAGGTTCATCTTTTAACTTGTATAATTTTCCTTCCGTAACCTCAATCACCTATGTTAATTTTAGGATGGAATAATTTGGTATAATAAGGACGCGTTGGTTTTCGAACTCTATTTAGAAGAATTTATCTTTCATAATTGAAACTAAAAGAAATTTTTTCATAATGCTTGGAACAAACCAAACATGGTCAAATATAAAGAGTTACTTTACTACAGTTAGATGGAAACAATACCAACTCTTTCTATTGTATACTTGGGATCATTATTAAGCTCAACTTGAACTCATGAGTTTTTATCTTTTATACTTGAAAACAACTAACTTATTGATGTCATGTGTAAAGATGCCGCACTATCCGCATACCATGCATCCCCTGAAACTATACTGAAATAAAGGAATGATACCATCATGAAATCCTTCTCAAACTTGGAGGTAAAATTTTTCATTTGAGTTTCAATGGAGGTTACTGCTTGATTGTGTTGCTACTTCCATCTACCCTTCTTCTTTCCTAGATACTATTATGCATATTGTCTATGCTTATGACATATGAAGCACTTGATTTTACTCAAGTCCTTCTTCCCTCGCTATGAGGTTGAATATTCACTCTTTTTCTTAGCTTTGTTGGGGCTTTCACTTGTTCCCTTCTTTGTTTGACTAAATATGGCATTGTCACTACCACCTTCATGCTTGCTAGCCTTGGAATCCATCCGAGTCTTCCCCTAGATACAATAATACCATAGTCTTTCATAGGAGGGAATATTCTCACAAAAACAAATACCTTGCACAAATATTTCCCATTAAGCTAAGAAACCATTCAATGCCTGATTCACTATCTCTTTATCTTCAATCTTCTCCCTAACTACAACAAGGTGATAAAAAATCCATTTGACCTTCTTAGTAATGGGTAATTGTGTTTAATTTGGTCATCTCTATAGATGTGAACATGTTATGTTATCATCTTCCTATTTATGTTCTCACTTTGATTAATGCTAACGAGGGAATCAGACATATTCTTTGTTGTATTCTTCTCAAATATGTGAGGGATCAAATGATCCTTTGTAACATCCATGGTCATCCTCTTGGTTTTCACTTCTTTCTTCTTTTTAATTTCCAAATCCCATGGATCTATCAGTGGATTCATTGTAGTCATGACAACATCCTAGAGATGATTCTCTTCTAATAAGAGAGTTACCTCGACTTTCCAAGATAGGAAGTTTCAGGAACCTTCCAATTTTCCCTTGAACCCGAGGCCAATTGATTCCATCTCTTAAATCTAACACATAAACTACAAAATATGCTAGGAAATTAAGGACTACCTCTAAAACCTATATAACTACTAGTCCTTATTCCTAGAAGTTGGAACCAACTATAGATCCATGTTAACACCAGATCTACCAAGCTCGAGAGGGATCAAATCCCTTCAGGTGCAAACATAGTTTAAAGAATAAAAATTGAGGAAATGTTTTCACCTAAAGGGATTTGATTCCTCTATTTGCTTGGTCGATGAGAGTTAAGATGAATCTATGTTCATTTATTTTATTATAATGATTTTTTTTTTCATTTTTCATTTTTAGGAGGTCAATTTTTTCCTATCTATTTTATGTGCAATGCCTAACACTTACAAATTCATTCACTTCAAATTATAAAGAAAATTATTAATGAGATTCCACTATTACTACTACTATTATTATTATTATGATTAGTATTAGTTTTGTAAAATATTATATTGGACCAACATATGTGATTGATTTTACAATGATTCTCTTCAATATACATCTCTAAATTTGCGTAGAGAGAGACTTTATAAAGATGATTAATGTTTTTCAAACAAAAAAAATTACATAGTTTGTTTAATTGATACCAGCATAAACAAAAGCAAAAACAAAAATATTAAATACTTTAAATAATATTACACATTTAAACTCAATATATATATATATATATATATATAACTTGGAATTTGTTATATTTGGAACTATGAATTTTTTTTTTGATCCTAGCAACATTCCTTCAATTCATTGTGAATTAAAATAATTACTTTAGGATCATAGCCAATATTTACTAACCGTAATAAATAGGATTACTAAATACATAATGTAAAGTTAAGTTTTTTTATATTATTTTGTTTAATCCAAGATAGTATATTTAATAATTAAACAATCATGCATAATTAATATATAGTAAATACATAGTACATAATTAAGCGTAATTAGGGTTAGTAAATACATAGTATAAAGTTAAACTTTAGTATGTATTAAATTAAACTTTAATTTTATATATAATAAAGTTCAATTTATATTATTTATTTACTAATCCTAATTATGTTTATGTATTTAATATATATTAAATAGGTATAACTATTTAATTATTAAATATACTATATTGGATTGATATTTTGTTTTTGTATATGTGACATCATTTAAATGATTTCATTGAATATTACATTGAATTTGGTGTTCAATTAAACATCTTGATCAAACTTATTGCAAGTGTTTGTTGCATTGATTTTGGTAAAAAAATATTGCAAGTTTATTTCTTGCATTTATTTCAATGTCTCCTCGCTTTGCGATAAGTATGTATTGCATTTGTCGATTAAACATATTGATGAAGCATATTGCAAGCATTTGTTGAATTGATTTCAAGGATTTCCTTATTTGATGTAGGGTGTAACTTAGTTATAGTGCATTTTAGTTGTCATGCATTGGTTTTGAGATGAAAATGTATTATGATTTCTCTCTTTGATATAGTATTTTAGTTGTAGTGCATTTTAGGGGTTGTGCTTTGGTTTTAATATGAGAATTTATGACGAATTCCCTCTCTTTTACATCTTGATTAACCATATTGCAAGTATTTGTTACAAAATTGATTTTATTGATATCATTTTTTGAGATAAGGTAAGGGTTACACATTAAACATTTTGGTCAATCATATTGTAAGCATTTGTTGCGTTCGTTTCAATGATTTCTTTCTTTAAAATAGGGTTTTAGTTATAGTGCATTTAGTGGTTGTGCAATGGTTTTTAGATGAAAATATGTGATGAATTCCCTCTTTTTTACATCTTAATCCAACATATTGCAAGATTTTGTTGCATTGGTTTTAATGATTTCTCTCTTTTATATAGGGTAAGGGTTACCTATTAAACATTTTGATCAAGCATATTGAAAACATGTTTGCATTGATTTCATTGATTTATCTCTATGGTTTTAGTACATTTTAGTGGTTGTGCAATGGTTTTAAGATACAAATCTTTGATGACTTCCCTTTCTTTTACATCTCATGTACATTGGACCACTATTTGTATTATTACCAACATATATCTCTTCACAAACATGATAGATTTGAACTTCATCCAATTAATCAATGTTATAAGGTAGAAGTCATCACACATTTTCATCTCAAAAAAATTCATACACATAATGATGATCATCTACAAATTTCATGTGATTACCCATGATTGAAACCAACCTTGATCCATCTTAACTCCATATATACCATGTGTCGAGAGGGATCAAATCCCTCGATTTGCAAACCTCTCCAACAAGACATAGACAATAAAAAAGGTTTCCACATGTCTATGTCAGGACAATAATTTGTATTATTATTTTTTTCTTTGCTAGTAACTTGTAGGACTAGCATGTGGTCTAAGTAGTTTCTTAGCCACATCTAAGCCATCACTTGGAGATTGCATTAGACATAGGCCACACCAACTCTTCCCATGGTCTTATTTTAAGTGTCTCCTCCGAGCTACCTTGCGGGGTTTGAACTCACGTCACCATGTAAACAAAGCTAGTAGAAACCAACCATCATAACTAAATTTGACTATTAGCAAAATTTGAGTATAATTTATATTATTGTTTTTTTTGTAGACTTAGTACCCAAGAGTTTAGAATGGGTGACTTATCACAAGGCATGCCTTAATAATACACCCATTCACCATTTATTCTATCAGCTTAATTTGTCTTAGTATTGAAGGAATATAAAATTACTATTTTAAATATATTGTAATTTGATTTTTGATTTAATTTTGGAACAATCGAAATGACTATCCCCATATACAAGCATCAATTTTTTGTTGGTTTTATTTATGTTCGATTAACTTATTCTCACAATCGAGTGGCTCATCAAGATTTCGTTAATTTATGATTAAATTGAAATATATTGCCATATAAATTTTGATTGAATTGAAATATATGACAAAATAAATTTTGATTGTTTAGAGTGGTGTTGGGGCACAGGTTTTGATCAAACCCTTCTTAAAAAGAGAGAAAAAGATGAGGTGAAAAGAATTTAGATTATTATGATTTCCCTATATAAATATTTTTTTTCTGGGGGGGATATTTCAGTTTTTTTTAAGCGAATTATTACAGTTGCTACAAAATTGTGAATCTTAACATCCAAGAAACGACTATTTTTCTGTGATGCAACTGGTAGTTCTGTCTAAAACAAGTTATTTTTCACTATTTTTCTGTGATGCAACTGGTAGTTCTGTGTGAAAAGAATTTAGATTATTATGATTTCCCTATATAAAGATTTATTTTTTGCGGGGTGCAATATTTCATTTTTTTTAAGCGAATTATTACAGTTGCTACAAAATTGTGAATCTTAACATCCAAGAAACGACTATTTTTCTGTGATGCAACTGGTAGTTCTGTCTAAATCAAGTTATTTTTCACTATTTTTCTGTGATGCAACTGGTAGTTCTGTCTAAAACAAGTTATGTTTTTTGTTGTAAGATGATTGGATTTGGATGTAAACATTGAAGGAAGTGTTAAAAATAGTGCAATTAAACATACAACACAGTTATGGTAGTAAGAGTCCATTTCCTGTTTGAAACGATGCCATTCTTCCTATTATTTAACAATTTAAACATAATTCAATCCCAGTGTAACATAACGGACATCATAAAGGTGATTAAAAGCGTGCTTTATTGCTATTAATTTATTTATAAGCGATGGACAGTTACTCTGCATTTCAGACACTTCTGGGTACGTTATGATCAAATGTAACGGAAATTTCATCCTTTTCATACACGGTCAGCAAGTCTTCAGAATTTGTTACAAACATCAAATAAACCTTTCAATTTGTTACAACTTCAAATTCGTGCTGTAATGCTCGCAAGATTGCATGCGGATGTGAGAAAACGTGAATACAGTTATGAAAGTGGAATATGATAAAAAACGTGAACGCCATTTATGGAAATCGAATCTTTCTATTAATAACAATGAGGAATGTCTTTTCTCATCATCACTCCACGAATCTCGTCCCACGAGGAGAAGTTCAAGATCTATGCAATTCAGATGTCTTAAAACTAAATATCACAAACAGCCTTATAGCAGGGCTTATGTAAAACAATTATTTTTTTCTTCCTTTGCTAACTACAGATCTCACAAGTTGATTTCTGAACTCGCAAAGGATGGAGAACTTATAAAATTGGTTTTCTTTTCCAATTCCAAGGCTTAATATATTGTAACCAGAGAATGACATCATGATTCAATTATATACGTCGAAATGGAAATCCCAATATGTTAAACTTTAAACTTGGATTATATCTCCCTGCAGTTATGGGTCATGCTTTCAACTGCATTTCAATGTCTTGATCTGCCGGCGGAGGCTTTGTTTTATCTTTGCAACAAGCTGGGTCTTCTACAGTACCGTCTTTCAATTCCATCTTGCCTGCGTCGAATTTTCTGTTTTCAATCTTTCGGTTCATTTTCTGACGATAAATACAGTATACCACCATCTGAATTAAACCCAATGCTAATCCAAAAAAATTCGGAGCCTGCATCAGACAAACAAATATATAGGATCAGACAGCAAATATATACGATTAGAAGAATGAGGTCTATATATTAAATGATTAGATTGTATAATCTATTATGGGAAGTGTTTTGAAAAGTGATGAATTTATATATAGAGAGTTTAAATTATATTTCAGGAAAGAATACATATATTTGGTCGTATAAACACAAATCTCAAATCTGTTTATTTTTTTTGGGCAGGAATGAGAGATTTATATTTTATTAGTCAGGAGACATAACTTTGAGGATTGGAAAGATTTATATTTTATCACTCTCTAGACATTTTGAGGATTCCCAATTTTAAAGGCTAGCGGCCCCCTTACTCTAAACTCCCCTTAACCACAGCTCAGCCTACTTAATTTTATGTGTTAACTAAGTCTTTTGTTAAAACTAATATGTTCAGCTAGTGGTAAGCTTACCATGATAAGGATATCTTTTCCCAAAGCTCCATAGGTCAACCACAATATACTGCACATGAAAGCGAGCAGTGATAAAGAAAAGGGCATGAACTCCACACTTTTCGTTTGAATCACCAGTTTCTGCATCGCCCAAATGTGAGAAAAAGATAAACGTATTAATTCAGGAAGTTAAAAAATTCAGAATCCTGTCATCTGAAGATTGTGATGGTGAAAAACAAAATACACAGGCATTTAATTTTTTTGAAGCAAAGCAAGCGAGAGCTTACAATTACGGACAGTGGAGAACCATATAGAGTCACAGTCGCCACCATCCCTGTAGTTCCTACGAGTACTTTCTTATTCTTGTGATCATGGAGAGCAAAGAAAGAAATCGTTGCAACAGTGCCAAACAACGTGAACACGCCCACAAGCATTCTCAGCATTGTTTTCTGTCAACAATATTTGAGATCCATTAGTTTACACTGAATAGTAAATACCATCAAAGCTGCCTAAGCAATATACGATAGTCTGCTAATACAAATATTATATTCTCACGCAACAGTAGGGTAGTAAAAGGATATTTCTTCTGGCCATAAATTTGACATGAATATCGTAGAAATCAGAAATTTGAAGTATGAACAGTGTATGAAATAATGTATTCTAGGTTTTTGAACCCTAACATCTAAAAATTAATCTGCAAAATCTAGATGGATGAAAACCTTTATTTCTTCATTTATTCATGTTGCTGAATTCCAATAACTAAACAAAGTTCGTTCGCTGCATGATTACATCATAAATTTGACATAGATCTAATAAACCTAATAGGAGATTTTGCCCAATTTTCAGTTGAACTAGGTCATCTAAAAATTAACAATATGTCGCTGAATTCCAGAAACACCTGGAAGAAAGTCTGTTACACGATTAGAATTATTGAGAAAGATGCATACCTTGACTTTAGGTGGAGCAAAAGTAAGATAGATGGATATGAAACAGATCTCGAGGAGGAACCCAATGCAGTTGACAGCCAATACTACAATGTTCTCCCAGCCCATGCTTATAAGAGGCGAACCATACCACATATAAATAAGACAGTTAAACAGCGCTATTGCATACGGAAAGCCTGAGAAATCCTCAGTTGATCGTTTCTGTATCACTCGCTTGAACGTAGTACTGCTCGAAAAAATTGCAGGATTAGTATAAATTCTGTAAAAAACCGACATCGTCCTAAAATTACAGTTTTAGGACAAGAATACTTACATGGGTGCCGCATACATAAGCAAAGAAATGGCACTTCCTGTAAATTCAGACAAGCAGGGAACATTTAGTTCATTCTATACCCAAGACGGTTTATAAGTAAACAGAAAATTCCTACTTTTAGCCTGCTATATGAAGCTATTTCCTAATATATTAGGGTTAGGTTATACAACCTAAAATGCCAACCCCGGAACGTATCAAGTTCAGCATTTCTTCCAACTTGTTGAAAGCTGAATTTCTGAAAAAAATGCTGCCTCTGTCACTGAGGATGAGGAGGAGGAGGGTTTGTTCAATTGCTTTCCTCTTGCAGCTCAGAGATAAGAAGAGGGTGGCATACTTATACAGGCATTCTGTTTTTCAGTGTTTTGCCTAACGCGCAACAAAGATTCCCTGAACTGGGTGGAGAACACTGGCGATAAGAAAGAAAGAAGGAAATTAATTATATTAAGGACACGGAAGCAGCGGAAAAGCCCCGAGAGATGGCTTTATTCATCAAAATCAACGAAACTAATACCAACCCGCGTCGTCGGTTTAGATGAAAGCGTATTCTAGCCCACTTGTTCGTGGCCGATCGTCGTCCAAATGCAGTACAACCTTATAATTGAACTTGATCGGTTTGATTTCTTTTGCCTCTGCCTTTACGGAATTTTGATAAATCATTTGAAAGTGCCATAAAGTTATTTGATTTTATATATATTTTGTGTGTTCGCTGCTTCTCCACGCATCTAGCGGTATATTTAGCAGAGGGAATGTGTGGCATGACAACCTTTTTTTCGACGGTTATGCCAAAGTTCTTTCATTCAGTTGGTTTTCCTGAATTGTCACCTAAAGAGCGTTTCATCCGTTGTGGTTTTTTTTTTTCCCCTTAATCCCTGCAATCAATTTCATGGATTTCCCTGTAAACAGATAAATTCTTTAGTGAGCGTGCTATGCCTACGTTATCATTACGTTAATCTCGCGTCCATTTTCATTCTACCGAGTCCAATGATTCATTTTGCTACCATGAGTTAATCTACCATCCATTTTCATTTTACAGAGTCCAATGATGCATTACAATGTAGTAATTTGTATTATAAAGATGTTGTATTATCCATTTTCATTTTACAAGTCCAATGATGCATTACAATGTAGTAATTTGTATTATAAAGATNTGTTGGGGCACAGGTTTGATCAAACCTTCTTAAAAATAAAGAAAAATAAGAGGTGAAAAGAATTTAGATTATTATGATTTCCCTATATAAATATTTTTTTTCTGGGGGGGATATTTCAGTTTTTTTTAAGCGAATTATTACAGTTGCTACAAAATTGTGAATCTTAACATCCAAGAAACGACTATTTTTCTGTGATGCAACTGGTAGTTCTGTCTAAATCAAGTTATTTTTCACTATTTTTCTGTGATGCAACTGGTAGTTCTGTCTAAAACAAGTTATGTTTTTTGTTGTAAGATGATTGGATTTGGATGTAAACATTGAAGGAAGTGTTAAAAATAGTGCAATTAAACATACAACACAGTTATGGTAGTAAGAGTCCATTTCCTGTTTGAAACGATGCCATTCTTCCTATTATTTAACAATTTAAACATAATTCAATCCCAGTGTAACATAACGGACATCATAAAGGTGATTAAAAGCGTGCTTTATTGCTATTAATTTATTTATAAGCGATGGACAGTTACTCTGCATTTCAGACACTTCTGGGTACGTTATGATCAAATGTAACGGAAATTTCATCCTTTTCATACACGGTCAGCAAGTCTTCAGAATTTGTTACAAACATCAAATAAACCTTTCAATTTGTTACAACTTCAAATTCGTGCTGTAATGCTCGCAAGATTGCATGCGGATGTGAGAAAACGTGAATACAGTTATGAAAGTGGAATATGATAAAAAACGTGAACGCCATTTATGGAAATCGAATCTTTCTATTAATAACAATGAGGAATGTCTTTTCTCATCATCACTCCACGAATCTCGTCCCACGAGGAGAAGTTCAAGATCTATGCAATTCAGATGTCTTAAAACTAAATATCACAAACAGCCTTATAGCAGGGCTTATGTAAAACAATTATTTTTTTCTTCCTTTGCTAACTACAGATCTCACAAGTTGATTTCTGAACTCGCAAAGGATGGAGAACTTATAAAATTGGTTTTCTTTTCCAATTCCAAGGCTTAATATATTGTAACCAGAGAATGACATCATGATTCAATTATATACGTCGAAATGGAAATCCCAATATGTTAAACTTTAAACTTGGATTATATCTCCCTGCAGTTATGGGTCATGCTTTCAACTGCATTTCAATGTCTTGATCTGCCGGCGGAGGCTTTGTTTTATCTTTGCAACAAGCTGGGTCTTCTACAGTACCGTCTTTCAATTCCATCTTGCCTGCGTCGAATTTTCTGTTTTCAATCTTTCGGTTCATTTTCTGACGATAAATACAGTATACCACCATCTGAATTAAACCCAATGCTAATCCAAAAAAATTCGGAGCCTGCATCAGACAAACAAATATATAGGATCAGACAGCAAATATATACGATTAGAAGAATGAGGTCTATATATTAAATGATTAGATTGTATAATCTATTATGGGAAGTGTTTTGAAAAGTGATGAATTTATATATAGAGAGTTTAAATTATATTTCAGGAAAGAATACATATATTTGGTCGTATAAACACAAATCTCAAATCTGTTTATTTTTTTTGGGCAGGAATGAGAGATTTATATTTTATTAGTCAGGAGACATAACTTTGAGGATTGGAAAGATTTATATTTTATCACTCTCTAGACATTTTGAGGATTCCCAATTTTAAAGGCTAGCGGCCCCCTTACTCTAAACTCCCCTTAACCACAGCTCAGCCTACTTAATTTTATGTGTTAACTAAGTCTTTTGTTAAAACTAATATGTTCAGCTAGTGGTAAGCTTACCATGATAAGGATATCTTTTCCCAAAGCTCCATAGGTCAACCACAATATACTGCACATGAAAGCGAGCAGTGATAAAGAAAAGGGCATGAACTCCACACTTTTCGTTTGAATCACCAGTTTCTGCATCGCCCAAATGTGAGAAAAAGATAAACGTATTAATTCAGGAAGTTAAAAAATTCAGAATCCTGTCATCTGAAGATTGTGATGGTGAAAAACAAAATACACAGGCATTTAATTTTTTTGAAGCAAAGCAAGCGAGAGCTTACAATTACGGACAGTGGAGAACCATATAGAGTCACAGTCGCCACCATCCCTGTAGTTCCTACGAGTACTTTCTTATTCTTGTGATCATGGAGAGCAAAGAAAGAAATCGTTGCAACAGTGCCAAACAACGTGAACACGCCCACAAGCATTCTCAGCATTGTTTTCTGTCAACAATATTTGAGATCCATTAGTTTACACTGAATAGTAAATACCATCAAAGCTGCCTAAGCAATATACGATAGTCTGCTAATACAAATATTATATTCTCACGCAACAGTAGGGTAGTAAAAGGATATTTCTTCTGGCCATAAATTTGACATGAATATCGTAGAAATCAGAAATTTGAAGTATGAACAGTGTATGAAATAATGTATTCTAGGTTTTTGAACCCTAACATCTAAAAATTAATCTGCAAAATCTAGATGGATGAAAACCTTTATTTCTTCATTTATTCATGTTGCTGAATTCCAATAACTAAACAAAGTTCGTTCGCTGCATGATTACATCATAAATTTGACATAGATCTAATAAACCTAATAGGAGATTTTGCCCAATTTTCAGTTGAACTAGGTCATCTAAAAATTAACAATATGTCGCTGAATTCCAGAAACACCTGGAAGAAAGTCTGTTACACGATTAGAATTATTGAGAAAGATGCATACCTTGACTTTAGGTGGAGCAAAAGTAAGATAGATGGATATGAAACAGATCTCGAGGAGGAACCCAATGCAGTTGACAGCCAATACTACAATGTTCTCCCAGCCCATGCTTATAAGAGGCGAACCATACCACATATAAATAAGACAGTTAAACAGCGCTATTGCATACGGAAAGCCTGAGAAATCCTCAGTTGATCGTTTCTGTATCACTCGCTTGAACGTAGTACTGCTCGAAAAAATTGCAGGATTAGTATAAATTCTGTAAAAAACCGACATCGTCCTAAAATTACAGTTTTAGGACAAGAATACTTACATGGGTGCCGCATACATAAGCAAAGAAATGGCACTTCCTGTAAATTCAGACAAGCAGGGAACATTTAGTTCATTCTATACCCAAGACGGTTTATAAGTAAACAGAAAATTCCTACTTTTAGCCTGCTATATGAAGCTATTTCCTAATATATTAGGGTTAGGTTATACAACCTAAAATGCCAACCCCGGAACGTATCAAGTTCAGCATTTCTTCCAACTTGTTGAAAGCTGAATTTCTGAAAAAAATGCTGCCTCTGTCACTGAGGATGAGGAGGAGGAGGGTTTGTTCAATTGCTTTCCTCTTGCAGCTCAGAGATAAGAAGAGGGTGGCATACTTATACAGGCATTCTGTTTTTCAGTGTTTTGCCTAACGCGCAACAAAGATTCCCTGAACTGGGTGGAGAACACTGGCGATAAGAAAGAAAGAAGGAAATTAATTATATTAAGGACACGGAAGCAGCGGAAAAGCCCCGAGAGATGGCTTTATTCATCAAAATCAACGAAACTAATACCAACCCGCGTCGTCGGTTTAGATGAAAGCGTATTCTAGCCCACTTGTTCGTGGCCGATCGTCGTCCAAATGCAGTACAACCTTATAATTGAACTTGATCGGTTTGATTTCTTTTGCCTCTGCCTTTACGGAATTTTGATAAATCATTTGAAAGTGCCATAAAGTTATTTGATTTTATATATATTTTGTGTGTTCGCTGCTTCTCCACGCATCTAGCGGTATATTTAGCAGAGGGAATGTGTGGCATGACAACCTTTTTTTCGACGGTTATGCCAAAGTTCTTTCATTCAGTTGGTTTTCCTGAATTGTCACCTAAAGAGCGTTTCATCCGTTGTGGTTTTTTTTTTTCCCCTTAATCCCTGCAATCAATTTCATGGATTTCCCTGTAAACAGATAAATTCTTTAGTGAGCGTGCTATGCCTACGTTATCATTACGTTAATCTCGCGTCCATTTTCATTCTACCGAGTCCAATGATTCATTTTGCTACCATGAGTTAATCTACCATCCATTTTCATTTTACAGAGTCCAATGATGCATTACAATGTAGTAATTTGTATTATAAAGATGTTGTATTATCCATTTTCATTTTACAAGTCCAATGATGCATTACAATGTAGTAATTTGTATTATAAAGATGTTTAGTATGTATATGTATTTTGAGGTTATAGTTTTTTAATTAGTTTTGTTTAAATTTAGGTAAAAATTAAGAAGAGTTGTTGGAATTAGAAATATAAGTTGTTGAGATGGCACATCTTTAATGATATTTGAGGAAGTTGAAATCATATAATAATTAGAAAAGTAATTTCATTAATGGTAAATTACAATTTGACCATTCATTTTGTTACCATGAGTTAATCTACTATCCATTTTCATTTTACAAGTCCAATGATGCATTACAATGTAGTAATTTGTATTATAAAGATGTTTAGTATGTACATATATTTTGAGGTTATAGTTTTTTAATTAGTTTTGCTTAAATTTAGGTAAAAATTAAGAAGAGTTGTTGGAATTATAAATATAAGTTGTTGAGATGGCACATCTTTAATGGTATTTTCAAGGAAGTTGAAATCATTTAATAATCAGAAAAGCAATTTCATTAATGGTAAATTACAATTTGACCAATAATAAATGGAGGAAAATAACTAAAAAAAAATCTAAATATTATAAAATATAAGTTACCATTAAAGACTTTGAACAAACAATGAAAATGACTACTTATTTCACCATAAAGGATAAGCAAGCATCGTATGATAAACAACATTTTCTAAAGTAGATGTTGAGTACATCTCTCAAATATTGAGATTAACATCCATGGGTAGAAATAAAAATGGGTGTAAAAAATGTCATAAAAAACAAAAGGGTACTTAGAATATTTGATGAAAAAGTAGGTTATTTCATATTAACCCATACACAACAATGAGGAAAAATAAGACCTTTACTTCCTTCGTTAACATTGAATGGGATATCTTGGTGCTCTGCGGCTAGGGTTTGTCTCTCTCGCATGTAGGGTTTTCTGCAATATGGTTCATGGGGCTTCGTGCAATCATGGCGATGGGACCGGGTCCCCCCCTAGATGTTGCAACTTTCAAAGTTTTGGTATGGAATTTGGGAAAAAAGAACCTTGATAAGTCAAGCTCTCGATTTGTTAAATGCATGGATGAAATTTCAGAGGTTTCCCTCCCTCTGGTGACTCCTAAACGTGTTTCCCTCACTATATATTGAAAGGGATTTGGTAGGTTAATTCATGGGCCTCTGGCCTTGCCAAAATTGATGAACATTTGGATACAGAAGGATTGGTCCACGCCTCTCTTCTCAACAAGGATCTCATACTATTTAGTAGGTAAGGGTTTTTTTAGTTTTCAATTTAAAGAGAAAGAAGATAGGGATCTTATTTTAAAAAACAGGCCTTAGTTCAGCTAAACAAATAGACTCCAAACTTCGAACCCTCTCTAGACATTCCCTTAGTAGTTCCATTGTGGGTAAATTTACCCCATCACCACATCCATTTCTAGAATGATGAATCCATGAGTACAATTGGAAACTTACTAGGAAAGTAAATAGATTGTGCAGAGCCAAAATATCAATTCTCATGTGCTCGTATCTGTGTAGAGGTGGATCTGGAAACTGGGTTGCTGGAAGTAATTAATCTCATGGTAGATGACTGGTCCCACATCCAAAACTTGGATCATGAATAAATGCCATTCAAGTTTCAAATATTCCATGAGTATGACCACTTTGCTAATGAATCAAAACAAGAACAAAAAGAATAACCATAAATGGGCCTAGAGGAGGGTTGGACTCAAGTCAAAAGGGGGGAAAACCCCAAGCCCCACCAAATAGAAATAGCTCGGCCCCCAAACTTGCTCCCAAGGGAATCCCCCCACTTCCCAAGTCCTCAAATCCTTTCATTTCCTTACCTCAAGAAGTGGAAAATTTTGATCCTCTCATGTCAGAAGGAATTGTGGAAGCCCGAAGCATGGCAGAAGGTGTAGTGGGAGAAACTACGTGCAAGGAACAACATCAGCTGATATTGGAAGAAGGGAAACTACGACCCACTCAAGAATCCCCTAGGGAAGAAGACATCTCATCACAAGGCTCCCAAGAGGAAGAAGAACCCTCCCGAGATAAGGTTGTAAGAAAGGAAAGATTGACAAATAATAATGCCATGAGAAATCAAGTTGAAAAAGAGAAAGTATTAGGGAAACAACTCACCATAGAACGAGCAATGGGTAGAACTAAAAATAGAAGAGGAGGAGGGAAAGTGAGAAATTTTCAAGGGTCTATAAAGGGCCTCCCCACACATGCTACTGTTAAATAATGAAGACAATCTCCTAGAATTGTAGGGGGGTGGGAATTTAGAGAAAACATGAAGCATTCATAAATTTAATAAAACTCGAGAAGCTTGACATCCTCGTCATCCAAGAGACAAAACTCTAGGAAATTTATTTCCTCGAGATAGGGAAAAAAAGTATGTCGATTTAGTTCAGGAATGACACTCAATTCATGGGGTGCTTCTAGAGGGATCATGACCCTCTACGACAAGTCAAAGTTTAATTTGATCTCATCCGAGTCAAATCAATATTGGTTGCTCACAAATCTCCTACACATCAAGACTAATCTCTAGGTATGCATCCTAAACATATATCTCTCGTTTTCGTACTCAGAAAAACAAGATTGTTGGCATTCCATAAATTCCCTACTAGAAAAAACATAGGGTCGAAATCTAATTATGGTTGGAGACTTGAATACCACTCTCTCAAGCGGAGAGAAGAGAGGTGGTTCCATTGTTCAGTCCACCCCTTCCGAGAAAAAGTAGAATACCTTATGGAGGAGTGGGAACTGATAGGCCTGGAACCAAAAAAAGGAAAGTATACATGGTCCAATAGAAGGGTAGGTCTGAGGCACATAGAGGCATGCTTAGACAAATTCCTCATCTATACATTCCTTCTTCTTATGGGATTGGCATTCTCTTCCTTCATCATTCCATTTGGGGCCTCAAATCACAAACCTATCTCTCTACTGATAGAAGAAGCACAAAACTTGGGTCGAATCCCTTTCTGATTTAGTTCAACCTAGATCTCTAAGCTTAGATCTCAAGAGACTATGCAAGCAGCATGGGACATACCAATGTTTGGCTTCACTACTTTTGTTTGGGAAGAAATGTTGCGAAGGAATAAAAAATACTTGAAGTCTTGGGCCAAGGTCCATGCTCTAGGCCCTCCCAAATTTCTCCTGTAGAAGCATCAGATGTTATTCCAACAACAAAAAAATGGAACATATACAGGTCATAGAGGAAGAGCTTTCCATCGAGAGACAACTCTAGGAGGAGCTCAATAAAGCTTGTAGAGAGGAGGAAGAATACTAGAGAATTAAATCTAGGAGCATAAGGCTAAAGGGAGGAGACAAGAACACTTCCTTCTTCCATAAACAAACACGGGTAAGAAAGAAAAAAAAATGTGGCTACAATAAAAAATGGAGAGGGGGGAAATCAACGACTTTGATCAAATTAGAAATGAGGTACATCGGCACTTCAAAAACATGTACTCAAAATATCAAAGAGATTTTGTTGTAGTAAAAGAGGAGCTCCTTTACCATATCCCAAACCTGTCTCCCTGGAAGACAACGCTAAGTTGTTTAAAAAGATCACAGAGAAAGAGATAGCCCAATTTATATGGGATTCAAAACATTCTAAATCCCTAGGGCTAGACGGATTCACTATGCACTTCTACAAGGATTGTTGGACCATAATCAAAGAGGACCTATACAGAATGGTAAAGTACTCTCAACACAAGTCCAAGCTCGACGGTGGGATTAATTCCTCCATCTTAGCCTTGATTCCTAAGGAATCACCCCCCTCCTCTTTCACCAGATTCAGACCAATATGTCTATGTAACCTATGCTATAAAATTATCACTAAGATCTTGGAAAACATATTGAAGAAAGGCATGCCATGCCTCATCTGAGAAAATCAAGTGGGATTTGTGGAGAAGAGGAAACTCATAGACAATGCCATCTTGGTCGAAGAGGAAATTCACTCAGTAGAACGAGAAATGAAAAAGGCATGATCATCAAAATTGATATAGAAAATGCCTTTGATAGAGTGGACCATGAATTCCTCTTCAAAGCTATGGATAGATTTGAATTTGACAATAAATTCTTATCCTATATTAAAGCTTGCATAGATTTCCCCTAGATAAACTCCCCATCAATGGACAACCCTCGAAGCTTTTTTAGCTAAGCATGGATCTTTGGCAAGTATGTCCCCTGCCCCCCTTCCTCTACATCCTAGTTGTGGAAGTCTTAAGCAGGAAATTGGAATCATAAAGAAGAGGAGGAAATATATTAGGATTAAGTATATCCCTAGGAGTAAAATATATATGCCACTCTCAATTTGCGGATGATTTGCTACTGTTGGGTGGTGCATCTCAAATTATGGGTCAAATATTTGAGTCAACCCTGTCTACATTGTGCAGTGCATTAGGAGGATAATTCAACAAAAAAAAAAGAAAATTATACACTTGGAACGTACCAAACCATGTTGCGTTGACTATATCCAAAAAAATAGGAATCCTAGTATCATCTTCATGGAAAGAGTTTAAATATATGGGGCTCCCCATTGTCTTCTCTTCCCCGGCAAAGCAAGATTGGTAATCGATCATAGACAAAGTAAAGTGGAAACTCCAAAAATGGGGAATGACCTGGCTAAATTAGCTAGGAATACCATCCTAATAAAATCATTCCTTGCATCCCTCCCTATTTTTCAATTGGCAGTCTCCTTGGCCATGAAGTGGACCCTAAAGCAGTTATCTAAACTAATGAGGAAAAGCCTCTAGCAAGGATGTAAGAATAATGAAAAGAAATATCATTTAATCAGTTGGAAGATAGTGATGAATCCTATAAATGCAGGAGGTTTGAATATTAGAGAATTATCCCTAACAAACCTTTCCATGGGCACTGAAATCCTCCGGATAATCATAAATAACAGTGAAGGATGGGTACAAAAAGATTTAAGAAAAAAGTACCTCCAAGATAGTGGAATATGTTGTCTTGACAAACCTCCGAGGAAAGCTAAGCGCATGCACATCTGGAAGCTTTGTAAGAAAGCATGACACTTCTTCTCAGTGGAACTTCATTGGATCTAAATAAATGGAAAACACATCAACATTTTGGAAGATCAAATCCTAAGCTAGGCTCCTCTCTCAACCAACAAAGATCTTGCATAACTTAAGGATTGGTTAGAATCTAAGGAAATGAAAAATTTATTATACTTGTGCACTTGGGAGAGAGAGTCCAGCAACTGGTTTGTATGGAAGGACTTGAATATCCCTATTCCCGTGCTTCCATGCTTCAACCACCTCAATTCTCTTCTTGATCGGGTTGATCCAATCATCAAATTCCAGAAGGACCTTAGGGGATGGGGAACACAAGGGAAATAATCAATAACCCAAGGTTATGCTTCCCTTATAGATGACGAAAAGAATCCTCCTAGGTCTAAATTATGGAACAAAATATGGAAAACCATAGATATTCCGAAAGTGAATTTATTTTGATAGACAATGGTGCATGGGAAAGTCCTCACTAGGGAGAATCTAAAAAAGAAAGGACTCCAAGGGCCATCTAGATGTCCAATGTTCCATACAATAGAAGAAACCATGGATCATATTTTCCTCTACTATAGCTATGCGAAAGAGGTCTAGAGACAAGTATTGGGGTAGATTGGTAAGTTGGGGAACATCTCTGTAGAGATTAAAGGATTCTTCTTAAAATGGCCTGCTTCAACAACCAAAAAATTCAGGGGTAA
>NWUY0300041887.1:6176-22014 GCA_004151065.3 Larix sibirica
TCCAATATTTGCAAACTTAGGATTTTCAGGGGACACAATGTTTACCTTTTTAAGCTTTAGTGGCTTCAAACATTTGTCAAGTGAGATATTCGATCCCTTCATATCATGAATTCCTTTGGTTTCTGGGATATGGATATCCCTTGGATCATCATCCTATGGCCCTCTAATAATATTGTAATTAACAATCCATCATTTTCTCTACTGTCACAGTCCACTGCGACAGATTAGACACTGGTCCAGGAATTTCTTCGAAAATATTTGCTTTAATGATTTGCAGGGCTGCATCTATCATCGGACTTTCATCTTCATAATTAAATGTTTGCTTGAAAATCATAGTGAGATTATCCCACTCTGTAGTTCCTTGTCGAAGCTCTAGTGATGTATACCAATTCCTTGGTATAGTATCTAGTGTATGAATGAACATGTGGACCCACTCTTGCTTGGGTATATTTTTCCAAATTGCACTACAAGTATCCAGATGATCACCCGGGCTAGTTAACCCAGTGTATTTCTCCCTAACATGTGGAATTCTCTCACCAAACCGGATTTCTAAAAATCATCTGCACTGCGACCAGCCTGTTATAGATTGTTTATGCACATCCCACCATCTTGTTGGAGTTGCTTTCAGGGCCACATCCAATGCTAACAACCACTATTGTTCTGGTACCTTAATTTCAAATTCAACAATAAACTAATACAAATTAGGGAAACCTTCATAAGTAGGAAGGTCACATATCTCTTTGCCAACCCAACACAATGACTTTGTAACAGGAGTACATCTTCACATTGAAACTTCATGTAGCATGTTCTTACAGTGCTTTAGAGCTTCACTTGAATCAAATGAGTAGGAGTTAACTCTCCACCATCTTAGCGTACCATCTATTATGGGATTAATGTAGTCATTTATCCTATAGGATACATTGTAAATATTATCCAAATCTCGAGCATCATAATCTTCTTTTACTGGTTCGACATACCTCTGTCCTTTCGGTGAATCCATAGGTGCGGCAACTCTTATTTCATCATTCTCAAATGAAAGCATCGTCTTCTTGAAGTTACTGAAAGTTTGATTTTGAATGGCCCAATCAATTCCCATAGGGGCGGGATATAGATTAGTATCATGGACAATCTCTATAACTTCGAAGTCTGCAAAAGTACACAGTCCCTCCACTTTGAGAGGGACCCCAACCATCCATCCAAATGGTATAACTTTATGTTGATTGGCCAATCGCAGCTGAATAAGTGAACACGCCATCTTAGGCTTTCCCATGCATGTTCAGTCAAAATATTTATGTCTGAGCCCAAATCTAAAATAACAAAGTCCATATCATAGTCACCAATATGGGCATTAAGTCGCAGCTCCTGGATAGTCTTTGTTCTCTTTTGAATGTTATTTACAACTCTTTATGGCCTCAATTCTTCCTCAGATTCTCCAATCAGCTTTTGCAGTTCCTGTAGTTCATTTTCATCCCTAATCAAATCCAAACAACTTTTCAAAAAGCTATGCAAATCCATTACCTTTCCTAGATTCTTCTTTGATACATAATGGTCAAAGCAAGGTGGCATATCATAGACAGGAGCTTCTTCAAATATTGGTGGCGAGGAGCATGTCGATGCACCCTTCATAAATTCATCACGATTTTCACAGAAAACCACCTTCTCCTTTTGGACATCAAATTGTGGCAGCTTCTGAGTTGTTGGTCTCACTCTTGGGTCCCATTGGTTATTAAGACTTCCTTTGTCAGCAATCATCGTGGCTCCCCCTCTAGTTACCACAGCAACAGTGGGTTGCTTCGATCATGGTTATGCTGAAATCTTCTGCACATTCTAGTTTTGATTTTGATTATGCTTCTCCCATTGCTTTGTTATGAGCTGCGAACAATATTCAATATTATGGTCTAGTTCCCTACAATATGTGCAGGTCAAAGTGGGATTTGGGAAGTCTCTAGCATAATGTCCTGGAGTACCACAGTTATAACATATTACCTGACCTCTTCCTCATCCAAATCCTCCTCATCCATGCCCTCTGAATCCACCTCGCGGCGGATTAAACTGTGCATTACTTCATTCAGCTTGATCTTCCCCTTTCAAGAGGAAAGTGTCTACAGTGCGCTCTATGAGCAACCAGTATGCTCGACAAGTCTTCTCATCATGTCTAACAGACCGACATAACTTACACCATAAATTTTGACAAGTACTTACCATTTTCTATAGCAAATAACATTCTTTTGGTCGATGTCCTCAAGTTTGACAGATTCTACACCATACACCCATCCCAAGGTTCAACGGACTAGGATTTCCCACATTAAGATAATCATGGAAAGAAGTACAATGATCTTTTGCGCAAACCTCCTCTTTGCATCTCGTACACCAAACTATAAGTGACACTTCCAATTTCATAGCCAACTCAAGGTCCTCTGTCTGTGATGGAATTTCTACTGCATTAAACGAAACTCTGATATGAGGTAGTAAAGCGGCTATAAACCACTCCTTGTGTTGGACGTGATTCATCGAAAATCTGACACGGGCCATCAAAGTCTTAAACCTTTGGTTGAAGTCCCAAACAGACTCATTTGGTGCTTGTTTAATTTCCTTCAGCTCAATAATACATTGTGACTCCGACTTCGGCTTCTTAAATTCATCTTTTAACCCGTCCTTAAGCTATGCTAAGTTTTTTGCTTGCTATCCGCCAATAACTTCTGAAAACTTCATAAACCAATCCAGGGCGCAACCCCAGAAGGTCGTAATTAATTGTGCCAATTTGACGTTGTCATCTTATACTTGTTTGACACTCCGTACAGCATTACATAAGAACCAATGATGTTCTAGGTCCTATGACCTATTCCCATTAAAAATAGGTAACCTCATGTCATCCCCAACCATTCTAAACCTGTGGGATTTTGACTGACTTGATACTAATGGACCACTACTTATAGCCTTTCCACTTGGTGAAGTACTACTCTTGCCATTAACAATACTTTGACTTGTTTGGAAAAACTATAATGAGTTACTATGTCTTACCTCAGTTTCTAGAGATGTACGCGTGATCGTGGGTATGTCGCAGCCTCGGGTCTGAGACAAATATGTAGGTTCTTCTTCTTTTGAAATGAGCTGGTACTCTTCCTTGTCGTAAGACTCTTCATCGAGTTGTGGTACTGGTTCACAGTCCCTTCATTCAGTCGCACTACAACCCTCTCTCTTTGTCTCAGTTCTCCTCCTCTTGTTCGACTTAAATCTATTCCCACTTCGCAGAAAACAACACTCTTTGTCTATCTCACTTTCTTCTCCCCTTATCATTTCAGCTCATTCCACACATTTACCCAAACCTTCCTCCATTCGATACCCATGCACATCACGCACAAATGCTTTACCCGTCGGCTTCCATTCGCATCACCCCTTTCTCACAAAGTAGCTTCTTGATCAACATATTTAACGATCTCTGGTACTTACCGCATGGACCTTCAAATAATTCTCTTTTTGTTTCACTATATGACTTAATAGTGTCAACAACAAATTCAGTAATATACCCCTCTAGTATGTTTTCCAACCAGTAATCCACTGCGCATGAAATCTTGTTATTCACACCTTTCAGTCGCTGTATCAACTCAGGTGTACAAGTCCTAGGCTCACCTCCTTGGAAGTTCGTCTTTTGCTTAGTCATTCTTGCCAACCACTCATGCAATATCACAGGAAATTCCCCAAAGAAAACTTCATGAATATCAAAAAATATATGCTTATCTAACCACTTTTCGTCGTCCAACCGAGGGTGCTTGTTCTGTTCTTTAGCAAACTCTCTCAGCTTCTGATCTACCCAATCCTAAATATCTGGCTTAGTTGGATGCCACATAAGCCACATTCCCTTTCGACACAAATCTAGGTCCCGACAACGGAACCATTTGTTGGCTNCTCGGCGGAAGAAGATACATCTGATTCTGATGCAAACACAAGCTCCGCTGAAGTATCAATTGCGAAAATTATATGTATTCAACAAATTCGTAAGGAATAAAATTTAGCGACACCTAAGAAGGATAATGCCCAACATAAGGAAAACTAGACAATCACAAAGAAATATATCCCACATTAGTTGAGAAGCTGCAACAACCTTAAAGATGAACAACTCATATTCCAAGTAATAGAACCAAGGAATTCGGGGCCAAAGAGATTACAATTGACCGGGACTATTAAGAATAAATACATCACAATTTTAGTTGACTCTAGAAGTACACATAATTTGATTGATATCAACTGAGCAAGGGAACTTAATATTTTTGTGTACCTCACAAAAATATCAAAGCCTCAACCATCGTTGAGCAACACATAGAAAGAGTAGGAAAATTCCATAAGGTATCATTGCAGATACAAAACCTAGACCTACAGCTTAATTGCTATGCCTTACCACTCAAGGAAGTGGTTATGGTATTAGGTGCAGACTGGTTAACATCGTTAGGAACTTACTCTACCAACCAACAAAAAAAAAACATGGAATTTAAATGGAATGGAAACAAGTACCGACTGTACAGATCACAAAGCTCGCCACCCAAGCAGAAAGAATCACAACAAAAAAAGGTCTAGACCCACGTCAAGATCAAAGAACCAGTCCAAACAACCTATCTCAAATTAACATCGAATCAAATCTAGGATGAAAGAGGACATCGACATACTCAGCTTTTAGGACAAAGCTTCCCTTAAGGGGAAGGAAATGTTACGAACATAATATTAAACAACATATAAATAAGAAGTAATAATAAATATATATAATCATAATTACTTAATTGACTAATAATATTATTAATTATTATGTAAAAGGACATGTCTCCTCAATTATTTGATGCCTAACTATATATAAGCGAGCCAATCATTGTAATAAACCACCATAATTTTTCTATTAATAATCAATTTGTAGGTTATTTTCATAATTCATGGGTTTTTTGAGTTTTAATCGGTCCACGAGGATTTAATTTATACGGACTTTGCTTAATTGGATTGGCACCTAGTTTCAACGGAATTTTCATTTCTCCCAGGTCGCCAAAAATCCCTTTCATCTCTGAAAACATAGTAGGAAACAAATCTTGAAACTCATGCAACAAATCAGTGGTTTTACCTACTGTTTCATCATCCCAATAATCTCCAATGTTTGTGAACTTAGGATTTCCAAGGAACCCAATATTTACCTATTAATCTTCAACGGCTTTAGAAATCTGTCAAACGAGATCTATGATCCCTTCAGTTTCTAGGATATGCATATCTCTCGGGTCATCATCCTCTAGTCCGATAGTGATATTGTTGCATTCTATCATATTTTCAACCGTTGCATTCCACTACGGTGGATTAGACACTGGTATGGGAATTTCTTCAAAGATCTTCGCTTTAATGACTTGTAGAACTGCATCTATTATTGCAATTTCATATTCATAATTGAATGCATGCTTGAAACTCATGGACAAATTTTCCCACTCCGCATTTTTGTGTCCAAGCTCCAACGACGTATACCAATTTCTTGGTATAGTATCTATTGTATGAATAAACATGTGGACCCACTCTTTCTTGGGTATGTTTTTTCCAGATCGCATGACAAGTATCTAGATTATCAACAAGACTAGTTAATCTAGTGTATTTCTCTCTGACATATGAGACTCCCTCGCCAAAGTGAATCTCTAAATGTCGTATGCAGTGCAACCAACCAGTTATAGAATGTTTATGAACATCCCACTACCTTGGTGGCGTCGCTTTCAAAACCACATCCAATCCCAATAGCCATTGTTGTTATGGCACCTTAATTCCAAATTCAACAATAAACTTATCCAAATTAGACAAGCCTTTATAAGTGGGAAGGTCACGTACCTCTTTTCAAACCCAGCGTACTGACTTTGTAACACGAGTGCATCTTCGCATGGAAAGTTCATGTAGCCTGTTCTTCCAATTCTACAGAGCTTCACCAAAAATGATGAACAAGATCTAACGCTCCGCCAACTTATCATACCATATGTTGTGGGATTAGTATAGTCGTTTATCCTAAAGGATACATTGTAAATATTATCCAAGTCTCGAGCATCATAATATTCCTTGACTAGTTCAACATACTTTTGTCCTTCCAGCGGATCTAGAGGTGCGGCAAATATTATTTCATCATTCTCAAATGACAGCATCGTCTTCTTGAATTTAATAATATTTTGATTTTGAATGGCCCAGTCAATTCCCAAAAGTGCGGTATATGGATTAGTATCATCGACAATCTCTATAACTTCAAAGTCTACGAAGGTACACAGTCCCTTCACTTCGACAGGGACCCCAACCATCCTTCCAAACATGATCTTTTTTTTCGATTGGCTAACTGTAGCTGAATAGGTGACCATACTAACTTCGGCTTCCCCATATTTTCCCATGTCTGTTTACTTAGAACATTAACTTCTGAGCCCAAATCTAAAATTGACAAAATCCATTTCATAATCTCCAATCTGTGCAGTAAGTCGCAACTCTCGGTCCAATTTTTGTTCTCTTTTGAACATGGTTTACAACTCTTTCTTGCCTTAAGTCTCCCTCAGATTCACCAATTAACTTATGCAATTCTCGTAATGCATTTTCATCCTTAATCAAAGCCAAGAAAATTTTCAAAAAGCTATGTAAAGCACTTACCTTTCCTGGATTCTTCTTTGACACATACTGGTTGAAGCGAGGTGGCATATCATAGATAGGATGTTCTTCAATTACTGGTGGCTAGGGAGGATGTTGATGTGCCCTTCATAAATTCATCACTGGGTTCAAAAAAACTCCCTTCTTCTTTTTGAACATCAAATTGTGGTGGCTTTGAACTGTTGGTCTACTCTCGGATCCCATTGGTTACTATGACTTCCCTTGTCATCACCTGTCGTAGCTCCTCCTCTAGTTACCACAACGACAATAGGCTGCTTTGGTCGCACTTCAGCTGAAATATTCTGAACATTCTGATTCTATTTTGATTATTCTTTGCCTAGCCACTTTGCTATAAGCTGCGGAAGTCTTCAATAGTATGGTCTAATCCCCTACAATATGTGCAGGTCGAAGTAGGATTCAGGAAGTCTCTAGCATAATGTCCTGGAGTACCACAATTATAACATATTACCTGACCTCTTCCTCGACCAAATCCTCCTCGTCCATGCCCTCGAATCCACCTCCGTTGATTAAACTGTGCATTACTTCTTTCACTTGATCTTCTCCCTTCATGAGGAAAGTGTCTGCAGTGCGCTCTAGTGAGCAACTGGTATGCTCACAATTCTTCTCATCATGTCCACTGACTGACATAACTTACACCATAATTTTGAGGAGTACTTACCATTTCTGTACAAATAACATTCTTCTGGTCGATGTCCTCTAGTCTGGCAGATTCTACACCATACGCCCGTCCCAGGTTTAACGGACTAGGATTTCCAGCATTAAGATAATCATGAAAGTTGTACATTGATCTTTTGAAGTGACCCTCTTCCTTAGCATCTATGGTACACCAAACATCTTCTCTCTTTTCCTTACCTTTCTTGATGTCTTGAATCTGAATTGACAAGTTCGCCAACTACGACTGGATTTGAGCCATACTAGTTCTAGTCTCTCTGACAGGTGATGCTTCCAACTCAAGGGCCTCCATCTAGGATGGAATTTTCTACTGCATTAATGGAACTCTAATATGAGGTAGTAAAGTGGCTATAAACCACTCCTTGTGTGCACGTCATTCATCAGAAAGCTTGCACGGGCCATCAAGTTTAAACCTCTGGTCGAAGTCCCAAACAGACTCATTTGGTGCTTGTTTAATTTCCTTCAGCTTCAGTAATACATTGTGATTCAGAATTTGGCTTCTTAAATTCAATTTTAATCCCATCCTTAACCTTTGCTAAGGTCTTCGATTGTTTTCCACAATAACTTCTGAAAACTTCATAAACCAGTCCAAGGCGGACCCCTAAAGGTCGTAATTAACTGCACCAATTTGACGTTGTCATCTTGTACTTGTTTGACAGTCCATACTGCATTACATAAGAACAACGTTGTTTTGGGTCCTATGACCCATTCCCATTAAAAATAGGTAACTTCCATGTCATCCCCACCATTCTGGACTTTGGGTTTTCGTAGACTTGATACTAATGGACCACTACTTATAGCCTTTCCACTTGGTGAAGTACTACTCTGCTATTACCACTACTTTGACTTGCTTGGAAAAACTGTGATGAGTTACTATGTCTTACCTCAGTTTCTGGAGATGTACGCGGGTCGTGGGTATGTCGCAGCCTCGGGTCTGAGACAATTGTAGGTTCTTCTTCTTCTTGAAATGAGCTGGTACTCTTCCTCTTCGTAAGAATCTTCTCGAGTTGTGGTACTGGTTCATAGTCCCTTCTTTCAGTCGCACTGCAACCCTCTCTCTTGTCCAGTTCTCCTCCTCTTGTTCGACCAAATCTCTTCCCACTTCGCAGAAACCCACACTCTTCTGTCTATCTCACTTCTTCTCCCATTTCAGCTCATTCCACACATTTACCCAAACCTTCCTCCATTCGATACCCATGCACATCACGCACAAATGCTTTACCCGTCGGCTTCCATTCGCATCACCCCTTTCTCACAAAGTAGCTTCTTGATCAACATATTTAACGATCTCTGGTACTTACCGCATGGACCTTCAAATAATTCTCTTTTTGTTTCACTATATGACTTAATAGTGTCAACAACAAATTCAGTAATATACCCCTCTAGTATGTTTTCCAACCAGTAATCCACTGCGCATGAAATCTTGTTATTCACACCTTTCAGTCGCTGTATCAACTCAGGTGTACAAGTCCTAGGCTCACCTCCTTGGAAGTTCGTCTTTTGCTTAGTCATTCTTGCCAACCACTCATGCAATATCACAGGAAATTCCCCAAAGAAAACTTCATGAATATCAAAAAATATATGCTTATCTAACCACTTTTCGTCGTCCAACCGAGGGTGCTTGTTCTGTTCTTTAGCAAACTCTCTCAGCTTCTGATCTACCCAATCCTAAATATCTGGCTTAGTTGGATGCCACATAAGCCACATTCCCTTTCGACACAAATCTAGGTCCCGACAACGGAACCATTTGTTGGCTCACTTTTGCTTCGACCAAGGTTCAAACATACAAAACATAACACCAACAAACACCACAAATATCGGCCCGAAAGGGTTTCACCCCTTTCGGAAACACCTGGGAATAATATGAGGTCTCACCCAAAGTATCTATGGAGACTGTATGAACTAAGTTTTTGTATCGCAAAAGGGGAACAGCTTGACAGACAAATCATTCACCCTACAAGTCATAACTTCGACAAATCTACCACTTCGACAAACCATTCACTTCGACAAAACTCATGAGTTAACCAAAAATTATATAACATGCATTATACTTTTGCTTTCGCATATTTCTTTATCTAAGCATATTCATTCATTTATTCATATAACTCATAAGCTAAGAACATAAACACATAACACATCACACATCACACAATTAACACCATGTTTTAACGTGGAAAACCAAGATTGGAAAAACCACGAAAGCGCTTCTTTTATTATGAGTTGCAACCAATAGATAAGCACTTCATGTTTATGACTTACAGATTCTTCCTTTGATTACAACAGATCCGCGCACACAGCCTGCAGATCGTGTGACTCGACTCTTCACAACAACTTTGACATACATAGAACAGTTCGCCAATGACAGACAGATAGGGAACAACTCCAAATGGATTACTTTTATCTTATCAATTAACAACCCCAAAATTTTCCTCTTATTATATATTTATAGGGCGCACACAGCCTGCCCCACTCCCACTAACCCACTAACTAACTACTCGACTCATTAATGTAAGTGGACAAACTCTAACTAACTGACTCAACTCCACCCTTTGACATAGTCAACATAACAGTTTTCCTTGTTTCTTGGCCGCTTCGTCGGAGTTGACCACTTCGTCGAACCCCTTCTACTTTAGCTCTATCCACATCAAAACTATCTTACCACAAATTGGTACCCAAAGTTCACTAGGCCCAAAAAATAACTAGTGTTATTGTAGTCATTTTGAATTTGTGATTTAGGATGTAGTGGGAATTGAATAGGTGGTTGATTCAACCATGCTTGGTATGCTTCCTCTCCAAGTTGCGCTCATTTCTGACATCATAGTGAGGTGCAATTATAGATGGTAGACTCATAGTTCAATCATCATTAGAATCCTAATTGCAAAAATATAAAACATTAAATCAATGACATTAGTAAACAAAATGTATTTAATATGTGTAAACATTGGACCAAACATTTATTAGATGCACCGAAGTTTTTCTAGTAATGTACATGCAACCAACCACTTTATAAAACAAATGTCAAATTAATAAATACATTTACATTAATTCCATTTAATACAAAATCACAATTACTCAATGATATTTTTCTTACACTCCAAGGGGACATCTAAAGTTAGTCCCAATACAAGTTATCTTTAACAAGCAGTTGATGGTCTACAAAGGTATACTTTATTAACAACTAATGATCAAGACACAAACTACATATTTCATAGACAACAAATAAATTAGACTCATTCATTTTCATAAAGAACTCTTTTCCATTAGAGTGTTCCTCAAACAAACAAGTTGCACTAAAACATTAGCATACAACTATTTATGAACTCTGCAATGCTCCTATGAGTGCATGGATTACCATCGATATAATAGGCTCTTCCTATTAAATTTTATAAACTCTTGGCAATTCATGCATATACTATACACGGAAATTCTATGTTTGTATTTAACAATATTCAAGTAATCAGATTTACTATAAATAAAACTACAAAACTGCATAAATGCTACTAACTATTTGGGAGGAACAAATACATGTGAGAGGATTAAAAAACCAAGATTTGCAACATCTATTTCAGAATTGCAAATCATGTAATTATTACCACAAAAGGAAAATCTAGTCCCAGCATTGGGCACATGAAAGGAAGATGGCCAAGCACCATACAAAGCGTGGTTATAAAGATTTTGGTATTTATTATACAAATGGATAGGAAGAGAGAAGTCATCACTACACTCCAAGAATTCAACTAAGTTTGGTGTGTACTTGGCAATTTTTACTCTCAACTTGTACAACCTTTTGGATCTCATCGTAGAGATATTTTGGGTAATATTGATATCATACATTGGCTCACTTAGTTTACTCAAGAAAAGGATATGGGTTGGTAAATTTAGGATGAAACATAGTTGATTTGGATTCCAAATTTTCAGAAAATCAGCATATGAAAGTGTTCATATGTGTCTTTTCTATATCACCTATTGGATTTTTTACTGCAGTGGGAAGTATTATACCATCAACTTTGGGTATTTAATCATAATACAATGGGACAACATGACATTCTAAGTATTCACCTTCAACTCTTTACATTTTGTACAACCAAATACTATTGAAGAGTCATAATAGAGATCCAATTCATAATGAAGTGCCATTTTCCTAATATGGTTGGTTGAATATCACTTGTTACAATTACAAAGGTAAAGTGGTTCTCCATTTTTGTCTAACATGTTTCTATGGTGTATTTCTCCCAATAAGAGCTTGTGGCATTTTCTGACTAATAGAATATCCTGCATGGACAAACTCAATCCTAAATTAAGATTGTGCGAAATTCAATGCACAATTATTCAAAGTCATGTGCAAAGGTAGCATAAAGTCAATCAAATAATCAAAATATAAACAAAATATGGACTTATTGTGAATGAAAAGGAAGAAATTGATGAATTTGGAATGAATTAGAATCTGAAGAATCGGTCATTTGATATTATCACCTTTTTTTTCCCTACTTCCGAGCCAAAACTAGTACAATCAACATGTTCCCACATTCCTAAAAGAAGTTTTGGGAAGCATATAAATTTATAACTTCAAATAGACCTTTGAAAGCCTTGTTTTAAGTAGAGGGTGCAATTTTAACTATCATTTGTACAATTTCAAATGATACATTTTCCACTCATGTGGTATTTTAAGTATCATTGTATAATTATAAATGATACATTTCACACTCATGTCACACACACACACACACACAATACAAAGAGAAAAATGTCTCATCCTGTGAGCACACAAATAATCACTACATATCATATAGAGAACTGTAATGTATGTGTCAACATTCTTAAAAGAAAGGTTGGAATGCATGTAACATTATAAGTTCAATCAAAGTTTTGAAGGTAGTTTTAAAGTAATCGATGTGCCTAATTCAAATTTACTACACCAATGTGTATATATATCCTAAATGCACCAATGCACTAACTATAATATGCATTGACACGAAAATTGTACAGTAACCTCTACAATGTTTTAGTTACAAAGGTTTGCACTTCTATTTTTTTATGTAAATAGTCTTGGTGGTCTATTTAAGTCAAAATAATGCACCAACGGTCTTCAATCTTAAATAAACATCGTGTACAAAATGTTTTAAAAAATTATCATGTGCATTTATAATTAATGAGCAAGATAACCAAGAAAATAAATGAGTCATAAACTCGTTTTGTAAAATTGAATTTATAAAAAGAAAACCCTAATACATGTTCCATTATTTTACCTAATGTTAGTGGGGAGAATTGTGCAAGGGATATTTACCATGGAGGATTTGGAATGGGAATATTTTTCTAAAGAGACAAATTTGAAAGGGATCATTGTAGGTCATAATAAAATCTACATAGGAGAAATTCCAGGTATGTGACTTCACTCTATTCATCTCAAATATTTCCTCAATTGTTTCAAAAAATTCAATAAAATTTCATTCATTCCTATTAATATTCACATCACATTTTCAAGAAAATAGTTCTAAGATTTTCAAAGTTACTTTTAGTGATGCAAACCCTAGTTTCTTGTTTCTTTTCTTTTCTTTTATGTTGTTGGAAACTCTATAAATAGGGGTTTATTACCTCTACTACTTCACAATGATATTTTTTTAAGGAAATGGATATTTATGACCTTTTTGTATCTATATCTGGGTATTTGGGTATATATTGGATTTAGACCACTTATTATATTGGATCTGAAACCTTATCACCACCAATTTTGTTTTTCAATTGCATTCATAGTTCATGGTGTGCATTGCATAATATACACACACTGGTGTAGTTTTCTTGTAAAGTGCACCATTTGGCACTAACCATATTAGAAAAAAATTCCAAGTTTAGCAATGTGCATTATATAGTAAGAAAGCACTAGTGCATAACATTGCATTACACACATTCATGCATATTGTTATATTGAGCAGATTGCATGACCCAAATAAATTTTTAGCTTGAAATTCTTTACTTAGTTTGTGAGACATGTTTAATATTTATTTATTTCATTATTCAAGCCTCTTATTGATAAGAGATGGTTGATAGAAGATTAGGGGAGAAAAACTTGTATCAACTAATGCAAGGGAAGTACATCTCAAGAAGAGAACATGGCAAGTTGTTTTATATTTTAGTATAAAACATATATTTGAATTATTTGTAGTTTTAAATGATGTGTATTAGATGTTGTGTGTTATGTAGAGAAAACAATTGAAGAAACTCTATAAAATTATTCAAAATCTGAGTGGAAAAGAGCATAAAATTGTTAAGCCCTAAATGTTGGCACATTACCNTGGTTTATACAAGCATGCTTTGTGTGCTTCCTCTCCGAGTTGTGCTCATTTAGTAGCCTTATTTCAATTTGACATCATAGTGGGGTGCAATGGTAGACAGTGGACAAGTCGTTTGTCATCAAAATTCAGACTGTAAAATATTGAATATTACATCAATGATATTAGTAAAACCAATTTATTTAGTATGTTCAAACATTATACCAAACAATGTATGATTTTTTTTTCTAATAATACACATGCAACCAACCACTTTATAAAACAAAAGTCGAATTAAGTGATACATTTACATTATTTCCATTGAAAAAAAATACAATTACTCAATGTTTTTTTCTTAACTATAGGGGGATGTCTAAAAGTAGTTCTAATGCAAAGTGTCTTTGCCAAGTGGTTGGTCCCGGATTTGGGATCAAAACTTCAAGAGTTTCTTAACATCTTACACAATTTTCCTTCTTTCTTTCCAAAATTTGGTAGCGTACAATGAAAAACCTTAAATGGTTGGTGGTCTAAGAAATCTATAGTTTATTAACAACTCGTCACCAAGAGACAAACTATGTATTGTATGCACGACACCAAATCTGGATGCTTTCCTTTTCATAAAGAAATCGTTGTCATTGGAGTGTTCTTCAAATGAATAATTTATATTAAATAATGAATACCTACAACTATTTAAGAATGTTGCAATGTTTCCATGACTATTGATATAGAATAGGTTCTTCTTGTTCAAAATTCCAGAAGCATAACCATTCATGAACATATTATACATGGAAATACTATGTTTATATTTAGTAATATTCAAGTAATTAGATTGATTATACATAGGATCACAAAATGACAGAAGTGCTATTAATTGTTTAGGAGGAACTAATATATGTGAAAAGATAAACAACCAAAGATTTGTAGTATCTAATTTAGACATGAAAATCATGTAATTATTACCACAATAGGAGAATTTGATCCCCAAGGAACATGGAGAGAAGATGGTGAAATGCCATACAAGGGGTAGTTTTAATCAATTTGGTATTAGATCTGAAAAAATATAGAAATATTTTGGATGGGTGAGTGAAATTAAGAAAAACAATTAAAATTTAAATTAAAAAAGTAATTATGTGAGCATCATCTAAAGTAGGAAAAAAAAGAGATCAAATGGAGACATCTAAGAGTGATTATAGGGGGAGAGATTGTAGGCGATTAAGAATGTTTATTTTTATTTCAAATAAAAGTGAATATTAAACATTAGTGATTTTTTTGTTATTTTATTTATTTTGTTAAAAGTGATTATAAGGAGATCTTTTCTATGGAAGTTAAAGTCAAAAGAATGAGAATAATTGAAGACTTTCTTTTCTTATCTGATGCCTATGGTTTTTTTGATGGTGTTGTTAAGGACGGTAGATGTGCTATTGGTGCTTATCTGAAAATCAATAATCAACACTTTCAAAATGAAGTTAAATTGTGGAGCTAGTACAAATACAAAGGCTGAACTTTTAGCTTTGTGGTGCTTGGTCAGATTTGCAGAATCTTTATGTATAGAGTCTTTAAATATTTTTGGTGATTCATTGATTATAGTTGATTGGGCTCAGAAAAAAGTTGATCTACAATCCATTTCTCTTCTTCAATGGTGTACTAGAACTGAGAAAATCCTTGGTAGCTTCTATGATTGGGGGATTTATCACATTTACAGGGAATTAAATACAATAGTAGATTCCTTATCAAAGGAAACTCTGATGCTATTTGATGCTATTAGAGGAGGGCATATTATACTGGGAATAATACATTGAAGAGCAGTTGGAAAAAGAGGGATTTGCTTCTTATTTTACTTAATTTTTTTTTGTTATAACCTAGTTGTATTTTGAAGAATTTTTTAGACTCTGTCACTTTAGCTATATGCTATGACCACTTGTTCTTTGAGGTGGGATGATTTTTAATTGATGTCTTGAACTTTGATGTATAATGTGGAATAATTTTTTTTATTGATGTCTTGAACTTTGATGTATAAGGTGGTATACGAAACTGTCATCCCTTGAAATGTCTATTTTTATTTAAATTAAAAGTAAATTTCATTTACATAGGTTAACACATAGGAAAAGTGAATATTAAATATTAGTGATTTTTTGATATTTTATTATGTTTTGTTAATTGTTAAATCTCTAGTGAATATTAAGTATTAGTGATTTTTTGTTGTTTTATTATGTTGAGTGAATATTAAATATTAGTGATTTTTTTGTTGT
>NWUY0300041902.1:20936-32900 GCA_004151065.3 Larix sibirica
ATTTTGTATAAAATTGCAACCATGTGCTAAGTTTGATTTGAGCAATCACAAACAGTCCATGCTGAATGGTGAACTCAAAAAATATATGTTCTTTAAATTAAAGGATGTGATGACACTTTTTTTTTCATAAGAAAAAACAACTTCTATATTAAGAAGTAAAAGCTGACCACAAGACGTGATCTTACAAACAGAGATAAACTCATCACTAGTAATCAAGGGCCCAAAAAAACAGCTCATGAGCAAGTCTTATCCTAATTACATATTCTTGAGTGACAAAAAACTATGACCCAGGTTTATCTCCATCCCCATAGGATCCACCATTTACATATCTGATCTCATTCCAGTATCATAAAACAACTAAACAACTGAACAGTCCAGAGAGGTGGATTAACCAAACTTTAGCTCAAAAGACCTATAAAGCACCCCACCGTGGAACTCCTCACAAGACAGACAACCATTCATTTCCCCCAATGCCCTTCTTGACTGCCGATCAGCTACTCCATTCAATTCCCTATAGATGTGGTTGAAGTGCAAAGCAGAGAAAGACTGTATCAACAACTGTGTGTGCTGCATCCAATGATTCAGTTTCAGAGAGTGAAGGTGGCAACTAGGTTCAGCCCAGTCCAATACACACTTTGAGTCCCCAAAGATCCAAAGAGCACCAATTTCCATGGAATGTGCGAAATACAGGAGAGCCCAAAGAGCGATTAATTCCTCCCGAGTGTTCGATCCAAAACCCGCCGCAAGATACAGATGAAAGGAAAGAGATGAGTTGATGATTAATGACGCTCTAGCACCACACCGCCCATTCATTGCAGCACCATCAAAGAAGCCATGTGGAAAAGGATAATTAGTCGTCACCCGGTTGACGAAACGAGGTTGCCGAGCAGGCACAGAGGTCTGATATGTTGAGAAGATGGAAAACGTACCAGCAGCCATCCTGTGAGATGAAGGGGATGCCCCATTGAACACCGCATCGCTTCTGGCCAGCCAGACACCCCAGAAACATAAAGGCAACAGTGCAGCAATATTACAATGATTACCTCACTAGAGAAGTAAAAGATACTCCAGGGAAGAGTCCGTCCATGGCAACTGTAACTTAAATAAGGAAGATAATTCACACATAGTGGCCTTGATAAATGAACACTTACCGAACAGATGCGGCGTCAACTCAGTATCCAAGTGACACAAAGCACAACATCTAGGTCCAATGAACCCACGCTTTTGTAGATTAGTCCAAGTCAGAATTTTATCCAAAAGGACCAACCAAAAAAATAATTTAACCTTTGAAGGGCATCCCAACTTCCACAACCATGGGATCCACCAAGGAACAGTGAGAGGACCAAGCTCAGTAATCAGTTTACAGTAAGTAGTTGCAACCGAAACCACCCCAGAAGAAGAGTTTGATGTCCACACCAGCTTATCCTCTCGCTTAGAGAGAAAAATTCCCGCATGAATTAGAGACTGAACAAAAGTGGACCATTCCACCACCAACGTTCCCTCCAACTACAACTCATTAGCAGTAATCCAGTGGGGACCTGGCCCTGACTGATAAACAAATGCCCTCTTAAGCATGATGATATTTTTCCGGTGTAAAATCGTTAACAATGCGAGAGACAAAACATGATTAGTGAGACACCATGATATAGGGTCAATGCCAATGTAAATCTGCGTACCACGACCTACATCCCAAGCGATCGCAGATTGGACGAGCGACAATGATTTAAGAAGGCTACGCCAGATAGTAGAAGCAGTTCTACTGCTAGAAAAAGATCCCTGAAAGAAATATGACATAGGCAAATGGTTCAAGTATTTCTTATGAATGATTGTCCCCCATAATCCACCACCGAAAAGAGACCTCCATAGGCTTTTAGCACATAAAGCCCAGTTAAATACACCCAGGTCTTTTATGCCCCACCCACCCAAAGACAGTGGAAGAGATATAGAACCCTGCACTGCCATATGAAAATTTGAATGGCCCATCTTGCCAACCCACAGGAACTTGAAGAATAAATGCCTCAAAGCTGCCAGAATGCTACCAGGAATGGCAAAAAGGCCAAACTAGTAAACATAAATCCCTTGTAACACTGACTTCAGGAGAGTAAGACGGCCCCCCAGAGAGAGCCACCGAAATGTCCAGGTGTTAAGGTGATGCTGTACCTTTGAAATAAGCCATTTCTAGTTAGATAAGTGGTAACCGTTTGGCTTCAAGTGAAAGCCCAGGTATTTGAAGCCCTCATTTAGCCCTACCCATTTATAGGGAAGTATTTGCTGTAGAGAGGAGTGAAGTACTGGGTCCTTGATCTAGTGTATTAGGGTGGAATTAGGGAGGTTGACTTCCATCCCCAATGCACTCCAAAAGGTATCAATCAACTCATTATACTGATTCCATTCCACCATAGAATCTTTTCCAAACAATAAGACATCGTCCACAAACAACGAATGAGTAATATGGCAGTCACTAGCCACCTTAACCCCGCATAGAAGTCCCTTGGACTTGGCATCGTTGATCAACAGACTAAACCCCTCAATGAAAAGGATAAAAAGATAAGGCAAAAGAGGGAATCCCTGCCTGATACCCCTATTTCCTTTAAAGAACCCTAAAGGTGAACCATTGTTGAGAACAAAAAAGTTGGCAGAAGTAATCCAAGCCATGATCCATCCCGTGATTTCAGTAGATAACCTAATTTGAATAAGAATGAAGCTCAAATAGTTCCAATCAGCCCGGTTGTACGCCTTGACCAGATCTAATTTCAGAATGAGAACATCAGCTTTCTTGGTCTTAATGGAGTGTAGACCTTCCTGCGCCAACCCTACCACATCCAGGATCTACCTACACGATAGGAAACCAAATTGTTCGTTCGAGATGAGCTTACCAAGATATGGTTTAAGACGAGATGCAATCACCTTTGCAATAATCTTGTAAAGTAGGTTACAAAGCGAAATTGGGCGAAAATTGTTGAAATCCAGTGGCCTATCAGTATTAGGAATAAGGGTGATAAAGGTCGCGTTGAGACAAGTAGGAACCCAGTTTCGATCTCTAGTTTCATCCACAGCTGCCGTTAAATCATCCTCGAGTAAGTCGAAGAAATAAAGGTAAAATTCCACAGTGAGGCCGTCCAGCCCAAGATTTTTGTCATGAGCAAAACCCTTGAGAACCTCCTGAATCTCCTTCTTTTCCACAGGTTGGCCAATGTACTCACATTCAACAGAATTAAAGAACCGGGGAAAATTCATCACCGTTTGTAGTTGCTTCAATAGGCAGGGAGGATCCTTTAGTGTGAAAGTTTCTTTGAAATGGTCGACCACAGTTAACTTGAGAGAGGATTGATCCGATATAACCCAACCGTCAACCATTAATTCCTAGACAGAATTGTTAAGACGTCTCTAATTTGCAAAGTTATGAAAGAACCTAGTATTCTTGTCCCTTGCCTTAAGCCAGATAGCACGGCTTTTCTGCCGCCACGTCTCTTCCCAGAAACTGAGGATCTTCAATCGTTCGGATTCTAAATGAGATAATTCTTCAACACGACTTTCAAAGAATAGGTGTTCATCCATCATGCCCGAGAGAGCATTAATCCGGTCTTCAAGAATTTCCAGTTTGCCAGATAACTGTTTTTTCCTTTCCTTTTCCCAAGAACGGACAACCTTAGTAAGCTGCTTCAATTTGTGCCAAAAGAGTAAAAGTGTCGATCTGAAATTGCCTTCCACTAGACGATGCCATATAGAATGTACTAGCAAACTAAAATTAGAGTCCTCCAACCACACCGAATTGAACTTGAAAGGGTAGTAGGAAAAGGAGTAGTCGAAATCCAATTGGAGGATGACAGCACAATGATCCGAAAATCCCACATAATAGGACCAGGTCCGATACCTGTTAATGCTGGAGCAGAGTGACTCAGACATATAGCACCGATCCATCCTCTTAGCAATGCCATCCATTCCAGTTCGCTTCTTTGACCAAGTAGGTGACAGGACACCAAGTTTAACATCCACCAATTTAATATCCTCAAAAAGTGCAAGAAAGTACTTAGCAAGAGGGTCAGCAGAACAACCACACCCCCAAACTTCCTCCAGGGCCGTGGTAAAATTCAAATCCCCAGCCACAATAGTGTGTCCTTCATCGAATAAATCGGAGGCCAATACCCAGTCCCAAAATACCTTGCGGCCACAATACAGAGCATATATATTGAAAATCCTGACAGAATGCCCAAAACCTTACAGTGTCCCTTCGAGCATAATACCTGCAACAGTGTGGAATGCCTTCAAATTAGCAACGGTCGGATTCCAAGCGGCTAGAGTGCCCCCCGATAAACCAACCAATTCAAGACCAGTAGCAAGCCAGCCAGGCTTTAGTTTAAGAAAAGTGTCGATAGTAGATAAGGCAGAGGTCATAGTCTCCTGCAGTAAGATGACATGAGGGTTGATATAGGAGAGTAAACGCCTTAAGGTCGCTCTTTTAGGACCACAGTCCAGTCCACATACATTGAGAGTTAAAATAATCATGAGGTAACCCCAGGGAGGGCTGTAATGTCTCTAAGAGCCCCATATGATGCATGATAGGATGGGGGAGGTGAAGGAAGTCCACGCTCGAACAAGGATTGCACTGATGGTTTGATAGGTGAACCCCTCGCCACCCCTTTAAATTTCGGGCCACGGGGAGCCTTACGAATAATAACGTTCCCCCGATAAATGGACTTGATCGGGATAATATATGGTTCGGCCTACAAGTTGGAAGAATACACGGGTAGCGGGCTGATACAAGGAGGGGAAGGGGAATCATGTGGTTGTGAATACTCGGGAAACAGACCTACACAATTAGGAGATGAGGAATCCGACGGTTGTGATTCCCCCATTTCCTCGATGGGGGTTGGAGATAAGGAGATGTATAATAGATTCGGGTGGGTAGTAGTCAAAGGAGGGAAAGAGATCAAAGAGTCCAGCTCCAATGCAGGCTCAGGAGGGGGAGGGACAGGGGAAGATAGCCGCATGGGAGAGCAGGAGGGAGAGCACGTCAAATCAGTAATAAGATCCGCACCCGGAGACAGAGCTATAGAGGATAGGAGAGGAGTAACCATAGGAGTAGAGCCACAGTCCACCAGTTGAAGGGAGTTCAACTTAGGTAGAATATCCCCGTCATCCCGAGCAACCCAAGAGAGAGCAGCCCGTAACTCGTTAGCAGGACATAATTTTAGAATGGTAGGGATAGATGATGTGAACTTACCAATCAGTTCTGCAGCCGATGAATGATCCAACTGGATGAAAATGTCCAAAGGGTCCTCTGTAGTAAGCCCACTCGACCCCTCCACCATGCCCACAGAACCAGCATGCGTCGAAAGTCGCCGGGGGCAGCGAGCCTTTGTGTGCCCTGGTTCATGGCATCCATGACAGTGGAAGTAGACCTTCCAGTAATCCAAGACCTGGACAAAAGAGCTCCCCTCCCATATGATCTCCAGTTCACCTAATAAACCTTCCGTCATGTCGATTTCCACCAAAACCCTAGGTGTACGACAGTAGGAACCACAAAGAAGTTCTTCCTAGAGAAAAATAAACTTACCAATAGAGCTGGCGATGGATTTAAACCCCTTAAGAGACCAACACTAAAGCGGGAGACCAGGTAGGAGCACCCAAAGGTGACAAAATTTTAATTTTTCAATTCTGGGGTCGAAGCCACAATGCCACCAAGTGAGAACCATGGCCAATAACCCAGTATCGGTGTTCGGTGTTCTCCCTGTCCTCAATAGAAAGGAAGTGGAAAAGTATCCACCCATTAGTGAACATTAGAACACGATAAATATTTTTAACCATCGGCTTCTAATGCTGACGAATCCACTCCAGAAGTGCAGGTCTCTTGAGCGAGATGTACTCAAATTTTCCCACCAGGGCTCTATCCGTCAGCGCCAGAACCATATCACGAGTCATGTCCTTACCCAGAAAAAAAATATCACACCCCTTTTTAACCGGCTCGAAAGGTGGAAAAAACAACCTCTGCCTATGGCCCTTAGGGTTTTTAAAATGAAAGTCGGTAGCAGGTGTTGACAAGTCAGACACACTTGAGCCAGTGGCAGAATCCTACTGATCCCGTGAAACCGGGGACACTGGTACAAAAGAAGAGTCAGGGTTCCAACCCCCCAAACCTTCAAAGATCACCTCCAAAGAAGGGTTTGTGACAACTCTCAAGGGCTCCACCCCCGGACACGCAGATAAGACCATAGTCACGAGAATAGTGAAAACACCCCCGGAAATAGAACAACGGATAGAAAAACACAACGACTCCACTGAAAAAAGGGTTATGAAACTCAACAACCCGAACCCACGGTCCAAATCCTAGAGAGCGAGAAAAATCACAAAAAACCTAGCGTTGACAAACCCAGAAAGGAAGTGCACCCACAAAAACGACAGGAACCCGACCTAGAAGTCAACAACAGAAAATAATAAAAAAACCCCCATTCCCACTTTTTTAGCCTGGCTAGTACTAGGCCTACTACCCTACAGTAGGCTTGACTCCAGGGATCAGAAAAAAGGTATTGTCACCACACTCAGGGCAAATATAACAGGCAAAAACCCCCTAAACCACAATCGAATAACATGTAACAGTAAAGGTGGTGATATAAAAACAACCTACCAAAATGACCTGCTCAAGCTAACCCCATCCGAGTGCAAAACCGCAAGCACTAGTACCAGGAAGCCCCCAGAAGCCGTGCCCATCCAACACTTTTTGTTCCTTATATGTTCTTTAAATTAAGGATGTGATGACACTTTTTGTTCCTTATTTGTAGTGCTTTTTAAATTAAGGATGGGATGATACGTTCTGTTCCTTATTTGTAGTGTTTTTCAAATTAATAATGGGACTACACCTTTCCTTTAATGCAAGTACGTGATAGCAATGCATTTATATCTCTTTAGAAAATATTAACCTTTATAATTTGCAATAGTGGCTTTGTAGGTCCTCAAATTCTTCATCAACTGATCTTTGTTGGATTTGACTAAATACTTTGAGTTAGTGGCTTTGTAGGTCCTCAAATTCTTCATCAATTCATCTTTGTTGGATTTGACTAAATAATTTGAATTTCTGGATGGAACCTTCAAGATCAATTGATACTAAACCTTCATAACTTGCAATAGTGGCTTTGTAGGTCCTCAAATTCTTCATCAACTCATCTTTGTTGGGTTTGAATAAATACTTTGAATTTCTAGATGGAACCTTCAAGATCAATTAATACTAAATACTTTGAATGTTTCAATATCAATTAATATGTCATAATGGAATAAATAGTAAAATACTTTGATTCTCTCAATGGATTGGATTAGTGGCTCAACTATAAATGGAGTTTTAGATACAATAGTAAAATACTTTGATTGTCTCAATGGATTGGATTAGTGGATCAACTATAAATGGAGTTTTAGATACAATGCGAGTGTGAGTTTTAGTAAGGTTGCTTGGACATGTTGGATAGTTTATCAACCAAGTGACATCCAAGTGACATTCCTGAGGTCATTAACATTGACACTTTACCAATTTATGATGATTGTTAAAGGCGGCTAAGTCTTGGACATTGAAATTAAACAACTCTTGTTAAAAACCTCCCTCCTTTATACTATTAATTTAATGTATCATGCATGCTCCAAAATATTCAAATCTCTATTAAAACTAGGAACTAGGGTCTTTATTGAACATGCATATACAATTCTCCGTCTTGTATTTTACTTTTAAATTCGGCAAGGACTTGAAACCATGCTTCTATCTCCCTTGTTTAAATATGATATCTAGAACCTTTATTACCCAAAGAAAATATCGACCGATCTTACTCAAATTTTCTTCTCAAAAAATGTATCGCTAATATGAATGATCATTGAACTCTGCTTTCTGAAGATATGGTCACGAAGAAAGGGTTTCTGAAAAATGTATCGCTAATATGAATGATCATTGAACTCTGCTTTCTGAAGATATGGTCATGAAGAAAGGGTTTCCTGACACTTCCTCTTTACATTGCCAAATGGCACTTTGTATTTGAATAACTTCGAAAGGGTATCTCGACACTTCATCTTAACAATACCATTTGGCAATGCTATCATTGGAGAAGTGTGTCTTGCTTCTATGTTTTATGAAGGCCTGCTGGTGATATTTTCTTTACCCACCTCTTCTAGTATAGATATATTCGGTACTAATTTTCCCTTTAAAATACTTCCACATCTTCACCATTTTTAGGATTAAGGTCTTCTTTGTCATGTAACAATTCCTGGAACATATACAAGACTTCTACTCAAAATTAAATAGAAAGACACAATCAAATCGGTATTAATAAGTACTCAACAACTAGTTATGATATTGCTTTTAGTTTATACATCTAGATGGTCATATTTTTATTGTTTTATTCTTGACGTGTGTTTTTATTTAAGATTACTATTCTAATGTGGAGAAATTAAGAAACTGATAGTTTTGTATTTTTTCATAAATGTCTACCAGGATTCTTCTTGATTTTAATTATGATTTGGATATTCTTTTCAACAAATTGAAATTTGCTGAAGCAATATCATACCCCAATAGAAAACAACTACAGAATATTAAAATCAAATATGGATGTGGTTGTTAATGTTATTGGTGTTCTGAATGGAAATATTCAATTGCCGCATGCATCACCTAGTGTAGATACTATGCTAGAGGAAAAACAAGCTTTTATTGAATGGGATGCATCACAAATTTCTAAGTGGTTTCAACAATATTCGAATCAATCCGAGTTGAATGATACATGTGGTGTTGGATTGGGAAGAGAGAAAAAATAATCCAGTTGAGAGTCATTCTTCATTTCTAGTAAGAAATGTGTAATTGATTCATAGATGTTTGGATTAGAAGGATTGCATTGTCATAGGCCTTGTAACAAATGTCGACAAGAATATTTCTTTTGATGGAAGACTTCGAGATACTTATCACTTGGTGTTCTTGTGAAGGAGTTACTCTTTCCTTGTTCTTCATGTTCTATAGAATTAAAGAATGGAATCCTTGTATATTGGCCAATATAAAAGCTATTGGATTTCTATACAAGTTCAATATTGTTTGTTGCAAAGGATGATCATTCTAGTTTACTAGATAGACAAATTAACAAGAATCACAACATTATGTATGTGGGAGAAAAGGTAAATTTAATTCCAAGAGTTCATTGAAGTTGCATTATATTGCCAATGGATTTGTTTTAATATTTTAGAAAAAGAAGTGGTGCACTTTGAGCCACTGAATGTTATTCAATTTGGATTTTAATTCAGATTTTTTCTTACAACCGCGAGAATGGTTCTATCAATGAAGTTTCTCTTATTAGATGGAATGCAAATTATTTGTGTGGCCTCAATAAGGCTCCTTGCAATGTATTTTTAAGGATAGATAGAAAAGATAAAATGGTTAACTTCTGGGAGGCATTTGAAGCATGTCATTTGCAGTCAGTTATTCCATATGTTCATAATGATGTATGCTCCAATATAAATTTTACAACAAGAAGGACTTACGATTCTAGAAACCATCAAAATGGAATTTCTTCATCTAAAAGGAAGTTGTGTTTGGAATCTAGTGAGGCAATTGATCATATATTTCATTATTTGAGAAAATAAACAAAGAATATTCTTGTTCAAACTTGTGTATTTAAAAAATTCCACCACATTCAATGATGGAAGTCATTAAGAAATTTAGAGAACTGACTGAAAATTCAAGACAAGTAATCGTATTGAATTCTCTGGAAACTAATGCACCTATTTTAGGTCTAGGAAAATTGAAAAAAAAAACATCGTTTACAATGAAGTTTGATACATCTTAAGTGTGCCAAAATGCATGGAGAAAATGTCATAGAATAAAAAGAAGTACTTTTCTCAATTATAAAAGAGCATTTCTAGATGGTGATTTGAAGAAACAATGGATTGCAGAAATCAAGGACAAATACTATGGAAATAATTGCCAATATTAATAAAATTTTGGAGCAAAATTAGGATATTGCTCCACATCTAACATGTGCAATAAGTCAATATGGAACAATAGAAACTTTGAAATTATTGCCATCAAATGTGACCCATGGTTTATTGTAGAAAATGGTTAATGAAGATATTCAACATAATGGTATTCCTTCTATTTCTTAATTATCTTTTAGTAGAGTAATGAGAGACCATTTTCTTGATGTTACAATCTCCAAACATATTTATTTTGGGAGATGTAATCAATTTATTACAAACATGAACAAACTTAGGGCTACCAATGATCCAAATGAAGTGGAACTTCTACAAACTATTTAGACAACTCATAATCATTACATTGCAAGCTGTCGTCATATGTACTATGTCCATATATTAGCTTAAGAAAAGTGTCCAAGTAATTATTTGACCATTGTGCATGGTAAGATGGATAAGTATAAGAATTTTATACCAAGTTAGGATTTGTAAAAGAGCAAAGGTTATTACTAATGTAATGAACCTTCCTATATCTTTGACTGGTATGTTGACACATGGACACAAGACTAGAGGATTTGTCTATTTCAGTCGTTCCTATTTGGAGATGGGTTCAAATTTCACTGTCACTTCATTGGCCAAATGCCTTAAAGATATTGAATAGCTAGTGATCATTAACTATGGATATTTTCTTTACAAAAAGTGAACATCTAAGCACCAATTACATGAAGCTTTGTTGGAAAATGACTACTATGGACAGTGATTGGCCTACAGACAAAGTGGTGTGCCAATAAGAGAAATAAGTATTGATAATACAAATTGTATACTTCCAAACAAAAAATTGCCCCTAAATCTATTATTGCAAATGGATAATTGTGTAGGTGATAACAAAAATCGATATGTGTTTGTGTTTCTTTATCTGTTAACAACAAAGAGGGTGTTTGATGTTGATGAGGTTGGATTCCTTCCTGTGGGTCACACACATGAAGACATAGATGGGACTTATGGGATATTATCAACAAAATTAAGAAAGAAATACGTATTTTCTTTGCTGAAGATGATTCACACTTATAGGATAGGTGAATATAACAATTCCTTTGTCCCATTTTTTATTGATGAATATTTTGATTTTAAAACCTTTGTATAGCCACATATTTTTTATGGGAGCTCCAAAATTGTTGGTATAAAAAAACATCATCTTTTCAAATTTCAGCTCATTGATTATGTTCCAACTATGCAATATAGGACCTTGCTCTGAGATGAATAGTGTTCATCTACTTTACATATTTGGTGTTTCTTACCTGATAGAAGCACAAACCTACCAAAGGGGAAACCCGAATTGTTGACTCTATAATTAAAGAAACATTTGTAGATGGATGAAATAAAAATGGATTAAAAACATATATCTCATTTTGGAGGAAAGTTGGCAATAATGAAGGGGAACAATATCGGTATCTAAATATATTTGACTAGAATACTATCTACAAATCTCTAGAACCTCCATTTCAAATAATTGAGCACTCTCCATATAATTTTTGGCTAGTTACAATACAAGAAAGAGGAAACAACAAACCTATTAAAACATCTCATGAATATATGGAAGCATATTTGAGATAAAATGTCCCCATAATTTATGAATGCTACATTGTTCCACTTTGTAGGAAATCTAAAGAAGCATTTTCTCTAGAAAAATATATTATGGAAGGACAACTGCTTAGAGTGCAATCGCCTGATGAAGAGTGCACAATATCATTTGGAAGGGAAAAAGGAAATGTTTACTAAGATTCAAAGGGTACTATTGAGTGTTACAAAGTGGAGGTTCAATGGTCAAGGACAACGGAAACATCAAAGGATCTCAAAGAATTATATAAAAATCACTTAAATAAAAATCAACAATGGGTTGTTGATTCAAAGGAAAATATAATCATCGAAGTTAACATCATCATTTGGGCATGGTCTCCAAGGGAAGGATGGATAGGAGGAAAAATAGAAGTAAATGAAAAGGGACTATTATCAATTAAGGCACAAGAGGAACAAATG
>NWUY0300041907.1:7418-18097 GCA_004151065.3 Larix sibirica
TTAGCAAGAAACATGAACAAGAGAAACTCCAAGACAATTGCTGCAAACCACAAGTAGAACTCTCCTCAAGAGGTGCACATCAATCAAAGAGCCTTAGTGAGGGCAAAAATTCAGACATAGAATGTTTTATCCCATAAGTTGTTATGTTAAAATGAAGTGAGGAGAAGTGTATTTATACCATAGTGGAAAACATCGCCGAAAAATCGCGATGTTTTCAACCTACCAATTTTTTCTGCCGAAAAAATTGCGCGAAGTCCCAAAAAATCGCCATGGAGTTTGAAAATTTTGACTAGTTTTGTACATAAGGCATTGAAGCTAGTAACAGNACAAGTCCCTACACTATTTGTTGTTATCAATTTTACAATTAATGATTTCTCATTATTAATTGTCGTAGTGTGATTTGCTTTAAAATATGGAGTATAAATGTATAGATGTGTTATTGTGAATATGCTTCTTGTCTAGATCATGGATCTATCGTCTAGTTAAGAAAAAAATTGTTACTTTTTATTAAGATCTATGTTGTGAATGTGTACATGTTTATTAAGTTGTTGGAAGGGGATATTACTCACGAGATGGAGATGTATCGAGAGGCTACTGGACTATTTGTATTTGTCAATAATATTCGTGAAAGGACCATGTTGATACCACATAAGTGATTACTAGTTAAAATTTAGAACTTTAAATTTTTAAATCTAATTGTGTTTTATAATTTTAATTGAAAGTTGAAATTTGAATTATGTAATCCAATTTTCTTTCTTGCTTGCTTGTTATACATGTTTGGTAGTGAACATATGGTACACTGGCACCATATTTAAAAAAAATTGCCACCGATTCGTCAGCCAAACCTGTATCTCTTTAGGATGTGACGCAATTGGAGTGTATTTGATAAAATACACTGAAAGAAACGCAACAGGTTAGAACTTATACAAAGCAATTAAATTCATTGTAATTTAAGATCCTCTAAGATATTATGTCCCTCAAGCCTCAAGACTCATTAAAGTTTTTATGACCCTATTACAGGTTGAAGTTACCACGCCTTAATGACTTGATGTATGTCCATTACAATCTCCGACCATGGATGAAGCAGAAGGAGAAAACACCTGATGTGGATGCCATTTCCTTCGACAATATTAATGTATTGTCCAAGTGGAGGGTGGAGACTAAGCTTCCTATCCTAGAGGAGGCACCTACATGGTTAGAGGAGGAGAAACGGGAGGAAGAGCAAGAGGAGCAGCTTGAAGACTTTGTGCCTACATCGGTACCACCTTCTACACCGATTGATATACATAGTCCCACATTGGCACCTACTGGTCACCATCTAACATATGGTGCAGATCCAGGACCTTTTTCTACTAGTGGCAAGCTTGGCAAATAGCCCATGATCCTTTCTCGCAAAAGGGGGAGAGGAGAGGGCATTGATATCAGAAACAAATGGTTGCTTCTAGTTTTGTGACTTTTTTCATTGTATGGTTTTGTACATCTACCTCATGATGATGAGATACATTTATATATGTGATGTTGTTTTGTATTGGACCCTTAGTTGTCCACTTTTGAGTCCTTGATTGGACAACTATGAGAGTTCAAGACTTAGTATTGACTTTGATGTATCGTTTTGATTTGGCATTGACAGGTAATAACTCCCAGATTATTTATTTCATTCATCAAGCATTATATTTATACAAGTTTTTCTGACCTTTGGGATTCNTATATATCAATGCTTTCTCCATATTTATGTGCCAATGTGTTTATCTAATGTTGTTGTTGCTTTATATGTTTAAAATTATGAAAAAATGAATATATTTTGTATTTTTTAATGTTTGTTGTTGCCGATTTTTGCCAATTGTGTCATCGATGTTGCCGAGAAGTTGTATTCAAACCCTTGTTGATTCTTTGCCAATGTCGATTTTTTCAACTATGCTTCAAACCACACAAGTGCCCAAATAAACTCACTCTAATACCAATACAGTTTATAAAACACCTCGTATATCCCAATGACCAAGTCACCAAAACAAATCTAAACTAACAACCATGTATTTTTAATGACCAACTTGTTAACCACATCAACCACCCAGTGTTTCTACAGAACTTATAAATTTGTTGTATTTTTAATGATTTAACATTGTTAAAAACACTTAGTCTTTAACCACTATGATATATGAAATAGACTACAATAGCAAAGCCACATAGGGGATCACAACAATTTACCTTGATGAGTGAAAGTGAAGGACCATGTTTCATTTTTTTGTAATGGAAATTACAACAAAGTAACAAAGCAATAGACATTAGGTCTACTACAATCCTTATGGATCTACTGCAATCCTCTACACATGGCTTCTATCTCTGTACTTTGTTAGCATCTCCTCCACACCTATGTTCATGCAAAGAAAAAGTGAACTTGTTGCCCTCCTAGGTTTTCAATAACTTAAATTAGGGTTTTGGTTTAGGTTTAAGGATTGGAACCCTCTTGTACTTTTCATGATGCTTCTAGAAGTCTCAAGTGAATTTTCATATGTTACTAACTCCTTAAGGGTGAATCATGTTGCCATTGCCACCACTTGGGCCTACAAGGAATAATTGGATCATCACCTTGTCAAAACCATAAATTTTGCATATAGAGTCCATTTCTTGAACACACGGCATTGTTGGAAAGCTATCGAAATGTAGAGGGCAAAACAATGAGAAAGGGTCCCAAAATTCCACCTCTTTAATCTCAAACTAAAGATTTATCATTTTGATTAGTTAGTAAATGAGGAAGAGTCCCAAAATTCCACCTCTTTAATCTCAAACTAAAGATTTATCATTTTGATTAGTTAGTACAATTTTTAGGATCTAATTCAAACCAACACTTCTAAGTCCCAAATATTATATTCTGAATTCTAGAACATTAATAAAACCATATGTTACCTATGTAGATCCATTTTGAATCATACAAACTTTAAATTATAGTTGTCCATCGAGTAAATATGAAAATTTAAAAGTTAAGTCGTACCTTATAAAGTTATGTACTCTGTAAAGATGCTCTATTACCTCTAGAGGCATGCATATATGAATTAATGGGCTTTTATTGTAAGCGTTGTTGCAAGATAGAATTTGATGGATGCCTCGGATCACTAGGACTAACCATTAGCACTAAGATAATGTAAGGCAATAATAGTGTGCTTTTTAAATTGTTCTTCTCAAATCATAAAGTCATAAAACATACCATAAGCATAAACAATAACATCAATCTGTATTGCCTCACATGGTTGTTCAGGGGATCAAACAATAACATCAATCTGTATTGCCTCACATGGTTGTTCAGGGGGTCTTCTTGTGGCATGGAATCCGTTACTTGCTGATTTCTCTCCCTTCCACACTATTGCAGGTATAAAGGTTGAAGGTCGCATTAGGGGTTTTAGGAGTCCCGCCAATATTTTAAATGTGTATGGCCCTTGTAGTAACAGGAAGATATTTTGGGACAGCCTGGTAGCTTCTGGTTTGTTAAGTAACCCATCTTTAATCTTATCCGGTGATTTAAATTTAACTCTATCCTCAGATGAGGTTTGGGATTCCAGGAAAATCAATGATCCTTTGGCACCATATTTCAAAGACATATTTGAGAGGGAGGGTTTAATCAATGTTGTCCCTGCGTTACTATCTCCCACTTGGTTGAATGGGCATTCCGGAAATGCTGGTGAGGCCAAACGCTTGGATAGATTTTTAATTGCCGAGCATTTGGGGTTGACCTTGGGAAGATTTCGTTCTTGGATAATTCCTACTGGGGTTTCTGACCATAAGGCTATAGCCTTACAGCTAGATTTTGAGAACAATTTTCCCGCATCCTTTTAAATTTAATAGAACTTGGTTGGTAGACATTGAGTTTTGTGATCTAGTACGAAAGTGTTGGTCTTCCTACTCGGAGCTGAATGATATTTCTCCTTTTTAATGTTTAAACAAGAAGCTCAAATTATTGAAATCGGTAGTGGCTAATTGGGACAGAAATAAAAAAGAAAGAGAATGCTGCAGAATTGGAACGTATTGAAAAGGAGATAATGCTTCAGTGTCGATGATAACATTTTCTCTGTTGACAGAAAGGTGAAGTTATTGAATCTGGAACTTCAAAGATCCAGGATTCTTAATCAAATTGAGGCTACTTGGCGCCTTAAAAGCATAGCGCTTTGGATCAATTGGGGTGAAAGTAATACCAAGTTTTTTCATAAATTTGCCACATCGAAGGAAAGTAAATTCCATTTGGGAATTGAAAAATAGTGTTAGTGCTCTCTTAAATGATCAGAATGAGTTAAGAGAGGAAGCTGTGACACATTTTGGAAATATATATAAAGAAGACAGTTTGAATAATTTAGAAGACCAGCTGAAAGTGATCAAGCTATATCCAAGATTCTTCAATTCAGAGGAAGGTATAAAAGTTGGTAAAGTGATTGAGATGGAGGAACTCAAAGAAGTTTTAAAAAACTTTGTTAAAGACAAAAAGTCCGGGACCGGACGGATGGATGGTAGAGTTCTTTTTACAGTTCTTTGATATTATGGTCATGATCCTTATCAAGCTATTGAAGAATCAAAGAAAAAACAATATATCCCTGACAACCTGAACACTACTTTCATTACTTTAATTCCTAAAAAGGATTGTCCAAAGTCTTTCAATGACTACATACTTATCTCACTATGTAATTTGGTTTATAAAATCATTACGAAGCTCATTTCCAACAGAATCAAGCATGTCCTTCACTCTCTTGAACAATTTGGCTTTTTAGCAAATTTTGGACGTTGTGGGTATAGCTCAGGAATGTTTACATTCTATGAAGTCAAATTCAGGATTTTGTATTGAAAATTGATCTTATCAATATATATGATCGTGTTAGCTGGTCTTTTATCAAGTTTGTATTGATCCAAATCGGGCTTCTTGTCAATGTTGTTAATTGGATCATGGCTTGCATTAGCTCAGCATCATATGTTGTTCTAGTTAATGGTACCCCTACCCCTTTTTTCTCTAGTAGCAAAGGTTTAAGGCAGGGCTGCACGATGTCACCTCTTTTATTCATTTTGGTTATTGAAGGATTAAGTAGGTTAATTCAGAAGGCTGAGGATAAAAAGATAAGGGGCATTAAGATTTCAAGAACCCTATCTTTAATGCACCTCCTTTTTGTTGATTACGTTCTTTTGTTCGGGGCTGGCAACATTGTGGAATGGCCTATTTATAAGGTTCTTATAGATTTATTTTGCAATCCTACGGGAATGAGAATTAGTAGGGATAAATCTTTGTTTCTGCACAATGGTCCAGAAGATGATATTGGTGACCAATTTAAAATGTTGTTTCCTCACCGTGTGGACAATCTTGATAAGGGCTTTAAATACATTGGATACTATTTGAAGCCGAATAGCTATAAGATTGCATATTGGAACTGGTTGGTACAGAAGGTTGATAGAAAACTGAAACACTGGACTTTTCAATGGTTATCATTAGGTGGAAGGCTTGTATTAATTAATTATGTCCTTCAAAGCATTCCGATTTATTGGTTTTCACTTACACCAGTTCCCAAGTCTGTGATCAATATTATTAGGCATAAAATCTTTCACTTCTTATGGTCTGGTGGTCAGCAGAACCATAAGTTTCATTTGGCTTAATGGGAGTGTTTATCATTGCCTAAACGCTATGGAGGCTGGGGTGTTGCGCGCAAAAAGCCTTTGGCGTGGTCTATTTGACTTGGATTTATGGAGCAAAACGATAAAAGCAAAATATTTGAAAGCTTCACCGATCCTGCAATGGATTCGTAACCCAAACTTAAGCAGTGGTAATGTCTCCATCATTTGGAAGGGACTCCTCAAGGTCTTTCTGATCCTGGGTCGATGGATAAGTCGATGGATTAGCTGGAGAGTTGGCAACGGTCATCAAATTTTCCTGGGTATTGATCCACTTGTTGGGATTTCTGAAGATTATAGATTATCGAATCTATTGATTACTCAGCTCCATAGTAAGAACATATATGTTCTGGCACAAGTCTGCAAAGAAAACAGCGAAGGTTGGTATTCGGCCAGTGATCTTGGTCTTATTGAAGATGTAAAAGAAGAGTGGAACAGTTTTATTTTAAGATTAAGTAGTGCTGGTATTACATTATCAAAGACAGCGGACTCATTGGTCTAATAATGGCGTCATTCAAATGGGATCCTGTCAGCGAATAAAGCCTATGAGGCCATTGTTTCAGAGAAAGTGTTTCACAGTTCAAATTGGTGGTATGTTAAATTATGGAAGAGAAAGATCCCCCTGAAAGTTGACGTTAGAAAATAAAATTCTAACTCGGTGCAATTTGCTTAAGCAGGGCTTCTAGGGGGCGAATCGATGTGTTCTTTGCTTAACTGAAGCTGAAAGTATTTCACATCTATTCTGCCAATGTTCATTCTTCAGATCGGTGTGGCAATTTCTGAAAATCAAACTGAATCACGAAGATGTTTGGTATAGTCAGCATTATCTGGAATGTATGACTCGCTGGTTTCATTCTAAGGTTAAATTCAAAGACTTACCCATGTTTGTCATCTGGGAAGTCTAGAAATCCAGAAACTGCTGCATTTTTTAAACATTAAGCGGTCTCCATTTTTTGTTTGTTCCATTGTACTTTGTTCTCTTTCTGAATATACAGAGACATTAAACAGAAGAGAAAACAGAGAATTATCAGTTGGCCAATTTTGACGGAAGAGACATCTTCAGGCTACTTCGACGGAGCTACTAAAGATGGTGTTTGTGGGGCAGGCACGATTATCAATATAAAAAAGGATCATCAGATTCAGTTGCAGATGAGAGTGGGCAATGGAAGTAATGCTAAAGCATAGCTCTTAGCACTTTGGGGATTATTATGGTTTTCCAGAAAAAGAGGAATAGTCAGGATCAAGATATTTGGGGATTCAAGAGTTGCTATTGACTGGACATTAAAACAGAATACGATGAATACCATACATCTGGAGCATTGGCTTACCAGAATACTTGCTTTGATAGATGAATTTGATGAGATATCCTTCGACCACATTTACAGGGAAGTGAACAAGCAAGCTGATCGCCCCTATCGAAGCAGGCAATAGGACCTTTTGATGGTGTTATCTTATATGAAGAATACATTTCCAATATTCTCATTGATTCCGGTTTTGTACACTTCTTTTAAAGGAAGTCTTGTATCATGTTCTATGGAGGCATTTTGTAGTTGTTATCGCTTCAAGTCAGTTCCTTTTTGTTTCAGGGTTTTCAGTCGGCTTTTGTGAAGAAAGAAAGTCAGTTTGTATGCAAGGCTCAGAATGTATGTAGCATTGCTAGATGACATAGAACAGTAAGTTTTGATTCAGCAAGGGATATATGTAACTTTGATTCCTAATAGAATAACAAGTTACAGTTTTTTTTCTTTGAAAAATAAACATCAATCTCTGAAGCCAAAGGTAACCGATATTGTGTCCAAGGATTTTGGATCCAAAAAAACTTCACTTTCGATGAAGGCAAAGAACCCAAACATCATCAACGTTAACAAAGCCACTGCAACATTAACAAAAGCCGGTGCAACTTTCAAAAATGGAGATGAAACATACAATACATCAAATCTATCAATACCATCTAGTTTTTGGTTCTTTTAATAGCAAGGGATTTTCGAAAATACATACTGAATCCTTATAGAACAACATTAAAAGAGTTCAACATGGAGCATTCTTGCATCATTAGCATTCTTATCAATTGATGAGAAAATCTAAAATATATCATTTATCTGTCCAGAGAAAAAAACAAACAAGCTCGGCATCTAATCATTATTGGTAATGCAAAGAACCTCCCCAGAAACAGATTGCAATCTCTGGGTAAGCTCAACACCAATAGAGAATTTATAAAATAAAAACTAATTAAAAATGTAGTGATTTCACAGTTTGAAGATCACCTAACTCTTTGATCATCAATTAGGCATTGCAACTAAAATCACTTTTGCTAGAATCCAATGACAACATTATACCATTGCTACAATTGCACTAGGCAAATTATCATGCGTTTATTCAAAGTGTCCATAACAACCACTTTTTCACATAGCACCAATTCACTACAGTGATCAGCACAATTAAAGAGCTGAAGCTGAGGGGTAGATGATGGGAAACCAGGTGAACTGTAAAATTCCATTTTAAAAGTTTAGTTGAGAAAATAATTTCGAATTTAAGAGTAGATAAGTTCAAACTTAGTTGCACAGAATTATTTTGATTTTAAATGGCATGCTGTGCTGCTTCTGGAGGTGAGGTGCCACATTTTCCTCTTAAATGGCCGGGATTGACCAGTGCAAACCCTCAAAGTTAAGGTGGACCATTATGGGTTCCCTAGCCTATATAGCTATGGCTATAAACAGAGTGAAATGTTTCTTTATCTCTTACGTTCTATATTGTATGTATGTGTTCAATACTTCTGTGTGGATTATAATAGACCGGACATCTATCTCTGTAAAGCTTGTCACTTGACCAGGCACTTTTTTAATTGAAAACTCGACAAAATATTTTAAAATTTGTCATGTAAAAAGTTTCATTACACATATTTTTGCTTTTCGGGTGCAAAAGGGTGTGCTTTCCAGATTCCAAATCACATCTGCCTCCAAATTTAAGATTACATATAATGATCTCTTCTTAACAAGATTATAAAAAAAAATGAGTGCTGTTCAAGGGTGATTTCAGTAGCATAGAAATTGATTACTTACATCCCGATAAGCTTGAATTTCAGTGTCATAAGTTCATTGAAATAATGCAAACTTGAGTGGGAACCATTCAGACCATGGTGGTTGGAAAAACATAATAAAATGACAATTCCAATTGAATCTTGCTTGAAGCACATATTTGAACAAAGAAATTATTAAATACATCTTTGTCCCATCAAATATGCCTCACCTCAGCAAACTTCAGCAAGATAAAGCAGAAATACTAACACAAAAATCCAGACATCAATCTTGTAGCCAGCTTATGTACACCTTTACAAATAAAGACATGACAAAAATTAAAAGAGTAAACGTGCATTTATACACGAATTTCATGAATCTTCACCAATGCTATTAACTAGCGGACTGTTCCTTTTCATGGCCATAACCTGGGCATTGCATCTTAGACAGTAGAATGGCGAGCTTGCAGAACACCTAGTACGAAGGCAGTAGTAACAATATTTGTGCTCACATGGAATAGCAATGAATGAAATTGTTATGGGGTTCACCCCACAAACTGGACAGGCATCGTCTTCAGCAGAGCTTCCAGGTGATTGATCTTTTAAGAAAGGAAAGAACAGAATTTTCTTTATCGATGTCGTGTTCAGCAGAGGCAATATTAGTAGTAGTAACTCCTGATCAAACAAAAGAGTTCATCCAACAATTAGAAGGAAAAACGAGTAGAAAGGGTTTATTGAAATTAAAAAACAAACGAAATACTCGTATACATTTTTTCTTACTGAAGAAACATAACAAAGCAGAAGCCACAAACCAAGTGGGTTGCTTACCGAAAACTCATTCCAAACTAGCTGACGGTTCATGTACTCAAAGCTGACAGCACGGTTCATATTTGGTCTTTCATAAACAAGCCTAGCTCTTAAAATCCTTTCCACAATACTCCTGTACCTGCATTTAACTAGTATTTTCAGTTGTAAAAGAGGAAAAGGAAAATGTGTGATTGCTCCAAACTAAGGTTAATTACTAACTTTCATCTTCAAATGTGTCAATGGCAGGTTGCTGATGGTTTGTTTTGCATTCATAGACAATCCTTCCTATACTGAACTACCTAGTGTATTTTAGAAATAATCCCAAACAACTTCTTATATACCTTCCTGTATAAAGAAATAGCAGGAGGTTCAAAAATGATGCAGCTTTATAGAAACTCTCTGCTCGTTGGAGTAAAACCCATGCTCGACGAGACCATGATGTCTGCAAGGAAATTCACATACAAATGAGCTTATACCAGAATGTTGCCTTTATAATAATCAAACAGTTTTGGATATGCCCTCTTATACACCAGGCCAAAACCTAGAAAATACCTGTTCACCATTGCCCCAGCTTCGAAAAGCAGAAAATGATTGCAGCCGTGTCCATCCATAATGACCTCCAACTATGGTGAGGCAATACCATAGTTTCTGAGACTTTGTAAGACCAGGCCCCTCCAACCCTGTCCTGACTGGATCAAGCATGATAGAATCAGTAAGGCTTTTCCATTTTTCTTTATTACCATGGCTGCAAAAAAACACATGTAACATGTCAAAAGACTGCACATGCTTCACAAACTGCAACAAACCCATAGAAATTGCAATATGCATAGAAACAATTCATGACATTCTCATAGAAACAATCTCTTTATGATCAGAAAGCCTTTAACAAATCGTTGGCCTTCCAATAGCTATCCTATTCTCAGGTCGTTCAAGGTAAGAACAGACACACAACATGACCCAAATCACAGTATTTAAACAATCAAAATAGTATTCCATGTAAAGTAAATGGCATCATACAGAACACAGAAGTGCAGATTGCAAACACACCTTTCAAATTTCAATAAGTGTGGGTAACATTACAGCACTCCACTCTCACTCCTTATTCATCAACAGCCCTATTTATAAAATTACAAATCTTTCTAGTTACTTTGTTCCCTGTTTCTACTGATTCCAATCTCCAGGAGAACAAATTCCACCGAGCTCAAACGAAATGCCGATAACC
>NWUY0300041907.1:24861-39327 GCA_004151065.3 Larix sibirica
GAGATTCTTGGGTAGATTAGACTTTATTTCAAGTATTTCATTTTACAATAAATCTCTTGAATCTCGCCATACAATGGGTAAACCTGCAGTTGGGGAAGCATACACGCAAAGATACAATTGGTACTTAGTCACATTTGTTGGACACTGTTGTAACCTCTGTCGGTACCCCTTCGAGTAGTACATCAGATAGCACATGTATACGAAATTTCACTTCCATGTAACCCTCGAGTCTATCAAAAGTCCCCAAGCAACCTGAAACCAACTTTAGATAATCTAATTGACCATCTTGGCACTATAGTGGCACCATGAAAAGCACTCAAGAAGATTACTCTCTAGTACCTAGAAAGTCGAGTAGTATAGCTAAGGGCACAGTCGAGCCTCCTTAGTTAGTGCTTGAAGAAATTGGGTCAAGTAAGTACTATTGGACCCTGCAAGTATATCAGAGGCCATTACCCTTAGGACCCTGGAAGCCCAATAACAAAAGAGAGAGAGAGACATAGAGAAAGAGAGAGAGAAGGGAGTTTGGGTTCTTCCTACGCCCTTATTTCACCACAATCCTTGCATTGTGTTAATCACCTTGGTACCACTCTTCCATACCCATTTTTGTGGACCCATATCCTCTGATGGATAACACTTGAGGAGGTGAGCTCTCCCAAAAATTTCCCTACCTGGAAATATTGTATGATGAGTTGCAACACAAGTTAAACCACAACCACTCCTCTACTCAACAATATCTTGATGACATCCTTGACAAGGTTACCAAATTGGAGTCGTTTTTTACTAGCTAACCTAGTTAATGACACTCATTCCTTCATCATCTTCAAGATACCCAAAGAAAGAACAACCTTCAAACAAGGAAGGTGTTGATTCATCCAATCCCCATGGACCTCACTCCACTCCACTCCACTCCACTTGTCCATCATCCAATTACTCACATGTGGCACAGACCTCCTACAGTTGATCTCACCAAATTCAATGGGTCACTCGATGGAACATTACTTTTCTTTGCATGGTATCACAGGTGATATGCTGAAATTTAGAGTGGGTGTCTTTTAGATCTTGAACGTTGGCAACAGTGGCAATGGCACAAGAAATCCTGCAAGGGTTATTTTGCTTGGACACAATTTGTTTACAATTTCTATGAACATTTTGAAATGCTTGGACACAATTTGTTTCCAATCTCTGAGAACATTTTGAAACAGACACTCATTATTTGGGGCAACTAACCAAGCTCAAACTATCTGGCACAGTTGAAGATTGAATCTCATCTTTTGAGCAGCTAGCCATCTGCATCAAAGCCATGTCTAATACTTTTTACAAGAAATGTGTCATTAGTAGTTTGAAAGAAGAGATCCATGCACATGTCTCAATGGCTCGTCCTACTACTTGGTTAGATGCCACTCAAAGGGCTAGAGAATCCCAAAAGGTAATGAACACTCAAATAAATAAATAAACATTTATTCCCAGTCCCCATCCACCTACCTTCCCTTCCACTAATCCTTCCTCGTCCTCTCCACCTCTCAAGATTCAAAAGTTAACCCGAGCTTAAATGGCAAAACACCAACTAAACGGTCTTTGCTACAACTGTGATGAGAAATATTCCCTTGGCCATAAATGTAAGGAGCAAAAACTCTTTATGGCCATTTCAGAGGACATTTCTAATGAAGGCATTGACACTAGCACACATGAAGTCCCTCAAACACCTGTTGAAGACATTCTCCAACCTAATTTGTCGGAGGAGGAACCCCATATTTCTTTGCATGCCTTGATTGGTTTTTATGCCTTAGGAGGAACCCCAAATTTCTTTGCATGCCTTGGATTCCATCTGAGTTTCCTCTTGGATACAGTCATCTCACAATCTTTCCTAGGAGGAAAGGTTTTCACACGCACAAAAACCCTAGACAAATGTTTCCCATTGAGGTGGGAACCCATTCAGTGCCCTCTTAGCTAGCTCTTTGTTTTCAACCGTCTCCCCAACTGCTACAAGCTAGTCAGGAATCGGTGACGGTGATTGATCTAATCATCTCAATAGATCTAAGTTTGTTGTGCAATATCATCTTCCTGTTAATTTTCTCTCTCTAGTAAAGGCTAACCAAAACATCTAACATGCCTTTCACCATCTTCTTCTTGGATATGTGAGGGATCAGATGATTATTTATAGCATCCATGATCATTTGTGTGGCTCTCACTTTTTTTTTCTTGTGAGCTACCAAACGCTGCAAATCTATCGACGAGAATACCACATCCTTGACGATATCCCAGAGGTCATTCTCTTCTAATAGAAGAGTTACCCTAACTTTCCATGATAGGAAATTCGGGGCACCATCCAATCTATCCTAAAACTTGAGGCTAGTCGATGCCATTTCTAATCTGATGCACAAAATCCCAGATCCGAAAACTAGTCCTTAAAAAAAATGAAACCTCTAACTATTGGTCCTTCTTTCCGGCAGTTGATTTACTATTGTAAATCCTTGAGCATCACAATCAAAGAACCAAGCTCTAATACCATGTAAATTTTCAAGCCCTAGGTGATTGTTGTCCTATGTTTCTCCTCAATTAAATAAATCAAATCTAAACTTATTTAAAGAAAATATTTTTATTTTTTTTCTTTTTTCTATTTTCACAAGAATTCTATCTTTCTTATCAGCTTTTATTCTTTCAAAACTTTACAAGGACACCTCAACCTAAGGCTTACAACCTGCTGAAAAGAGAAATACGCCAAAACAAGAATCTAAGAAATTGTTGTACACTGTACAGTACTATCCTTGCAATCTTCCACCTTGATGGTCGATCATCTTTCTGATATCGACATTCTCTCCTCCTTGGCTTCACTTGTGTGTGTTCCTTACACAACTTCTCCCATCTTGTCCTATTTATGCTTTGAGAGAGATAACTAATCTCCTCAATTCTAGCAACCAACTTCCTTGATTCTAACAACAAACTTCCTTGATTCTAGGCATCCAATCTCAACTAATCTCCTTAATCCTAGCAACCACCTCATCTCAACAATGAGGTGCATGGTATCCAGAATCTCTAGAATAATTCATTTAGATTTCTAAGACTAAGAGATCAAAGGAATTTAGACTTTCATTGTATTTATCAAGTGAAATTACAAGATGGTATTATTTCCCACTTTTACTATGTGGTCACCAAGAAGTTGTCTCGAACTTCTTCTCGCACGTTCACACCTAACCTGTGCAAGAAGCTCCTGCTCAAGCTACATTTTCAACATTAGAATGTGTACCTCAGACAGTCTTCTATAGCAGCAATAACACATGCAGCAAATTTGGGCACCTTCGTTACAGCAGCAGCAAATCCATATAGCATCATAATGAGGGAATTGCTACAGTAAAAGAAGATTGGGGTACAAGTCTAAGTTTAGAGCGCATGCATGCATATATGCATATATCTCTAAGTCTTAGTTTTTGTTGCCTTTCTATTTTTGAGTTTCACTATGACCTAGGGCACAAATTCCAAGGGAAGCTTAATCGTATCTTGGAGCGCACTACCTCATCCCTTCATGTAGATCTCGATCAAAGCATGAGATCTACTTTTGTAAGGTTTTCTTTTGTAGTGGAATTTTCATGTCCAAAATTAATGAAAAGCAATGACAGGTTTTGATACTCATCTAGTGAGTTCTGTTTATTGCTTTTTACAGTATGTGATTATATATTCTTGCATCTAGTACTTAAAGTTATTTTGATAGGCTTTTAGTTTTTGTTTTTTTAGTTTCCTGTAGGGATTACATTACAGTGCAGAATCTGTTTACCAATTACCATGATATAGAAAAGAAATTTACAAATTAGGATTTCACTGATTAATTTGGAGTCTCCAGAAGCAATATTTTTTACTTATGCCTAAGGTTAAGTTCAAGTCTAGGCCTTTGTACAATGCTACTGATTTTGACACATCGTTATCATTATATAATATGGCATGTACCCCAGGCATATTTGATAGAGCTTTCTCCTTCCAAGTTCTTTGTAGGCCCCCCTCCAGCTCAGCTCTTCCAGGATTCCCCTTTGCTGCCCTGTCAAAAAATAGTGAATAACTAGAGCATCTAGTAGGAGAGTGTTGAGTTTGATCCTATTGTTCTTCTGGGTTAGTTACTTTGTCCAATAGATACCATTTTTGTACCCTGGGCCTTTTATTCTTGAGTGTAAAGGTGGCTCTTATTATTCTTTCTACAACAAGCTTTAATGGTCTCACTAATGACAAGTTGAACCTTGATCGCTTCTCTTCTGGGCCTTGCTGTGCGAACGCTTTCCCCCACCTCACACTCCCGCTCCCAAAGCTCAATTCAGAAGGGAGCATGCTCCCGAAACAATCCCATGCTCTCTCGAAACGATTCCCCACACTCCCAGAACAATTCATGTTGCTATTAGACCACAGTAAAAGAAATTAGAAATTGTTCATGGCAAAAGCCTTAAGAAAGCTTGGAAGATAGTATAACTATTTGTTTTTTTAGTTTAGATCTAGCTTCAAGACCTTACAATTATCTGTCTTTTGTGAACATTATATGACAATTGAAGTTTGAACTATTGATTGCATATTACAACTCTTTGGTCATGATGCCCCATTTCATTTCATGGTTGATGTTATCTGTTAGAGTTTGTTGATGGCAAATGTTATCTGTTGANTATTTATGCTTTGAGAGAGATAACTAATCTCCTCAATTCTAGCAACCAACTTCCTTGATTCTAACAACAAACTTCCTTGATTCTAGGCATCCAATCTCAACTAATCTCCTTAATCCTAGCAACCACCTCATCTCAACAATGAGGTGCATGGTATCCAGAATCTCTAGAATAATTCATTTAGATTTCTAAGACTAAGAGATCAAAGGAATTTAGACTTTCATTGTATTTATCAAGTGAAATTACAAGATGGTATTATTTCCCACTTTTACTATGTGGTCACCAAGAAGTTGTCTCGAACTTCTTCTCGCACGTTCACACCTAACCTGTGCAAGAAGCTCCTGCTCAAGCTACATTTTCAACATTAGAATGTGTACCTCAGACAGTCTTCTATAGCAGCAATAACACATGCAGCAAATTTGGGCACCTTCGTTACAGCAGCAGCAAATCCATATAGCATCATAATGAGGGAATTGCTACAGTAAAAGAAGATTGGGGTACAAGTCTAAGTTTAGAGCGCATGCATGCATATATGCATATATCTCTAAGTCTTAGTTTTTGTTGCCTTTCTATTTTTGAGTTTCACTATGACCTAGGGCACAAATTCCAAGGGAAGCTTAATCGTATCTTGGAGCGCACTACCTCATCCCTTCATGTAGATCTCGATCAAAGCATGAGATCTACTTTTGTAAGGTTTTCTTTTGTAGTGGAATTTTCATGTCCAAAATTAATGAAAAGCAATGACAGGTTTTGATACTCATCTAGTGAGTTCTGTTTATTGCTTTTTACAGTATGTGATTATATATTCTTGCATCTAGTACTTAAAGTTATTTTGATAGGCTTTTAGTTTTTGTTTTTTTAGTTTCCTGTAGGGATTACATTACAGTGCAGAATCTGTTTACCAATTACCATGATATAGAAAAGAAATTTACAAATTAGGATTTCACTGATTAATTTGGAGTCTCCAGAAGCAATATTTTTTACTTATGCCTAAGGTTAAGTTCAAGTCTAGGCCTTTGTACAATGCTACTGATTTTGACACATCGTTATCATTATATAATATGGCATGTACCCCAGGCATATTTGATAGAGCTTTCTCCTTCCAAGTTCTTTGTAGGCCCCCCTCCAGCTCAGCTCTTCCAGGATTCCCCTTTGCTGCCCTGTCAAAAAATAGTGAATAACTAGAGCATCTAGTAGGAGAGTGTTGAGTTTGATCCTATTGTTCTTCTGGGTTAGTTACTTTGTCCAATAGATACCATTTTTGTACCCTGGGCCTTTTATTCTTGAGTGTAAAGGTGGCTCTTATTATTCTTTCTACAACAAGCTTTAATGGTCTCACTAATGACAAGTTGAACCTTGATCGCTTCTCTTCTGGGCCTTGCTGTGCGAACGCTTTCCCCCACCTCACACTCCCGCTCCCAAAGCTCAATTCAGAAGGGAGCATGCTCCCGAAACAATCCCATGCTCTCTCGAAACGATTCCCCACACTCCCAGAACAATTCATGTTGCTATTAGACCACAGTAAAAGAAATTAGAAATTGTTCATGGCAAAAGCCTTAAGAAAGCTTGGAAGATAGTATAACTATTTGTTTTTTTAGTTTAGATCTAGCTTCAAGACCTTACAATTATCTGTCTTTTGTGAACATTATATGACAATTGAAGTTTGAACTATTGATTGCATATTACAACTCTTTGGTCATGATGCCCCATTTCATTTCATGGTTGATGTTATCTGTTAGAGTTTGTTGATGGCAAATGTTATCTGTTGANTTTCATTTCATGGTTGATGTTATCTCTTACAGTTTCTTGATGACAAATGTTATCTGTCGAAACTTGAAACATGGGGTGATATTATGGTTGATCATTTTATGACAATGCTATAACTACTATATGTTACTATCTAAGATGTTATTTGTGTATTAAATTGTTGATGATTTAATGATTATCATTAATCTACTAGAAAGATCTATGTTTTTATATTTTCTGCAGATAATTCACCAGTTATCACTTTTTAGTTTTTAAAAATATATGCATTAATATATATAAAATATATATATTATATTAAAAAACGCTCCCAGAATAATTTGCGATCAAAATATTTTGGAAACTGACTCTTTGCACTCCCACCTCCCACTTTGTGCTCTTGCTCCCAACAGCTATGTTTCCAGGACTTGCCATTTCTGAAAATAATGTTGTTCCTTGCATTAATCTCCAAATAATGAACCTTGGAATTATCATCCATAGCTTCCTGATCAAAGATTTACCACATAAAGAGGATGCATATAATTTCTACCGGTTAGTAAATACGACTTCCCAATCTTCCTGGTTTAATGATGAACCCAAATTCAACAGAACTAAATTCCATAGTTCCCGAGCTTTATTGTAGTTGAAGATGTGGGCAGCTGATTCCTCTGCCGACTTACAAAATATGCAGCAGGATGGACCTTGGATACCACTTTCCCTGAGGTTGTAGACTGTCAAAAGCTTATTGTGGACAAGGAGAAAGTAGAATACATTAACTTTAGGGAAACTGAATAGGACCAGCCATATTGGAGACCAACAAATTTGAGAAAAGGGAGGGGCCTGAACTCTAAATAGCCTTCCTTTGCTGAATATTGACCTGATTTACTCAAGGGTCCCCCAGTTGAGTTGGTCTTCTCCATCAAGATATGGAATTCAAAGCTGATGTAAGTTTCTTCCTTATGATAGACCATTCTGATCTTAGGTTCTTTGGAGGATCTCCTACCCAAGAGAGGATTTCCATCTGCAGAATGGTGCACTTTCAGTATTCCAAATAGTCTAATAGAATGTCTGATAGTTTCCAAAACATAAGTTGACTCTATTTCCTTTTATATGTATTCCAAAAGACATCTCCAATTAGGCTGAAGGATATTTTATGTTTTTAAAATCGCAGAGTCCTTCATAATATCATATCACTGTATTGAGAGCCATCTCTGTGGTTGTCTGACTAGTATTTTTCCTAGAGTCAGACCAGGAGGGTCTTCTTCAACCAGGAGAGCAGTGAGCTGAGGAGTCTCAATAATATCTTGGCCCCCAAAACATGTTGAGAAATGTAGCTCAGACAGGAAGTTCTTGCACAAGTTCAATATGAATGTGCAGGAAGTGGTTCGAGACATTTCGAAAGTAACCACTTAGGAAAAGTGGGTAATTAATTCTATTCTGTAATTCACTTTGAAAAAAAATGAAAAGTATTATGTTTTGCAGACAAGTCTAATAAAGTGTAGTTAATACATTTCTTAGACTAGGATTAAATCTCAACTGTCAATCACAAGTTGAGATTAGGGTTTTGGTAGGTTAGGTTTTCGGGCAAAGCATGATACAGATGATATAGGAAGATTTTGATACAATTGAACAGTTGAGCAGGTTAAGTGACCAGAGGAGAGAAGCCAAAGACAGAAGGAAGAAAATTGACCAGCAGTCAAGCACGTCAAAGAAAAAGCAGTTCCTCAGTTTCTGTGCAGTATGGTCCTTATCAGCAGACCATACAGCTCTAGGGTGATTTGTCCAGGCCATACAGCTTCTAGGTTCAGCAGTTTGTGGAGGTTTCTTGTAACCTTTGATTAAGGAATGAAAAACTGATTTTGAAGGAGAAATTACCTGCGTATGTGTGAATGTGAATTTGTTTTTATGCTTCCGCTATTTACTGTTTCCAGCTATCGTGTGACTACTGCTATAAGCAGAAATTAAATTTATGCATTATTTGAATTCTGCAATTAATTGATTTTCATTTAATTCAGATCATAAGAACAGCAGTCACCGAGGCTAGGAATATTTACAAAACAGATGCTACTAGAGGGGTTCTGAGTCCCAAGCCTCCACTTTTCCCATCTCTTCGACCTTTTCCCAAGATACTAAGTAGAACTTCCTCCTCCAATAATTCCTGCTTCCTCCCCACAAGAATTTCCTCAATAACAAATAAAAATCATGAAGTATATGTTGAGGAGCTGGAAGGACTGAAAGATTGTAAATGAGGTAGGCTCCCAGGACTGCTTTGAAGAAAATGGCTCAAGCCTGGAAAATGAGGCAGTAATGTTTTTTTAAAGCAGAAGAAAAAACCAATAACTTGATATTCAAGAGGAATCAAAGTTATCGATGTCTTTACGGAGTCCAAAAAGCTCCGTCTCTTGGAGTTCAGTGCCTTCCAGGCTGAAACTAAACATTTAGTGATATAATCTTTCAACAAAGAACAAAATACTAAAGGTTCTGCTACAATTGCTAAACTGATCGAAGAAGCTAGTAGCATAACATTACAGGACCTACATCAAACTAACAAAACAAATAGAAATATAGTGACCCACAACTGCAGACAGTAAACTCCTCAAAGAAAATAAGAGCTTCAGACATCCCAACAGCATTTTTGGATAAGCTGTCTGCTAAGGAGTTTAATTCCCTGAAAATGTGTTTGATGGAACAGTTGTTGAAACATTTCAGAAACTCACAAGTTCTGTGACACCAGTGATCCAAAATCGAAACTTGTAGTGAAGATGTTCCAGCTGCCCAGTCCACAATGACCTTGGAGTCTCCAAAAACATGAATTGACAGGATGTCTTTCATAATGGCAAACTTTAACAAGCCCCAGAGAGCTAATAATTTGGCTCTGGTATTGGAGCCTTTCCCACATCCCATCCTCAACAAATAATAATGATTATCGTCCAATTTGATAACCATACCCCCACCACAAAGATCCTGTTGAGATGCACCATCAAAATAGCCACAAGATAATCCTTCCACTATGTCTGGAGCTTGAAGATAACGTGTTCTTTTGCTGGCCAGGGCTTTATAGAATTCCTTACAATATCTTAAAATATTTAAGCCTACCACAGAGGAATTCTGAGCGATATTATCAAAAATCAAAGCATTTCTTGTTTTCCAAATGCCTCACATAATAAAAAAGGCAGAGTTTTATGGTAAGGAAATCTTTTAATCCAATTTGCTAGATTTTCTTCCAGTGAAGAAAGGTTCCACCTATAATACAGCTGTAGCCCTTCAAGGACTTCTGCCCACACTTTTTAACAGAAAGCACAGTCAACAAAAAGATGGAGGACACTTTCAGCTGCACAATTACAAAGGATATAGATATTTGGACCTGTTATACCCCTCTTACTTAAGTTATCCCATGTCAGGATGCAGTTCTCCAAACAAAGCCACGAACAACACTTGATCTTTGAAGGATAACACCATTTTCACAAAGCAAGGTGCCACCAGTTGGACTCTGAAGCAATGGAAGAACCAGAAATTGCCTCATATGCTTCCTTAGCAGTTACAGTTCCAGAATTTTTGTTCCATGCCCAGACCAAAATGTCCTCTCCTCACTGAGTTTAATACCGAGGTGATTGAGCCCTGAGGTGAAGTTGGACCATTCCACTGCCAGTTCACCAACCAAGCCCAAATCAGAAGTTGAATACCAGTAAGAAGAATCCCAAAGATCAGGATTGGGGTTTCTAACCTGAGCAAGTCGAATGAAGCCCAGATCTGAAAGGGAAGAAATCAATGCCAAGGAAAGCTTATAAAAGTTTTCACCCCCAATAAAACAGTCAATCCCAAGACCACTCTAAAACCATTACCAATTTTCCAGGTGAGCTAAGCACCCAGCCAACGAAAAGCTCTTGAAAAGCCCTGCCAAATAGTTGAAGTCTGAGAAACAGATTTTACCTCTTTTCTGACCCATTCTTCCACCGTGGACTTTTTTAGATATGTTTTCCTGAAAATTTCACCCCACAGGCCTGTATCAAACAGACCCCTCCATAGGCTTTTCAATCCCAAAGATTGAGTGAACCAGAACAAGTTTTTTATTACCCAACCACCCATATGCTTGGGCCTACAAATCTTCTCCCAGTGCACCAAAAGAAATTTTTCTTTGACCATAAAAAGTTCATCGTTTTCTTCCTAATTCTATTTAGGATAGATGTGGGAATCCTGAACATTGACATACAATAAGCAGGTATACTTTCAAGCACAGACTTAAAATTAGTCTACCCCCCAGGGATAGCCATTTATAACACCAGCAGTTAAATCTTTTATCCACCTTTCTCAAAAGCCACAGACAGTCTTTAGTGAGATAACAATTAGGCTTTAGGTAACAGCCCAAATACTTCAATCCTTTCTCTATGTGCTCCAACTGGAAAGGGGAAAAACACAGAACCTGATTTAACACGTCATCCTTGACAGCATTTTGAAGAAGACAAGATTTCTGAATAGTCACCTCCATCCCTGAGGCATTACAAAAAAGCTTAATAATCTCATAATAAGTACTCCATTCCTCCCCTCTTCCATTCCCAAATATCAGTACATCATCAACAAATAGTAAATGAGTGATAAAGTGGACAGAAGAGATTTTGATACCAAAGAATTTTTATCCATCTTTGCATTCCCTATAAGCCTGCTGAGGCCTTCAATCACAAACAGAAAAAGAAGAGGGGACAGTGGGCATCCCTGTCAGAGCCCTCTAGAACTCCTGAAGAACTTAGTAGGGGATCCATTGATAAGAACAGCAAATCTGGCAGAGGTGATACAGGCCATAATCCAGTCCATAACATCCAAAGGGAGCCAAATTGTTCCATAGACATGCACTTAGTGAGAAGAGGCTTAATCCTGTTAGAGATAATTTTTGTGGTGATCTTGTACACCAGATTGCAAAGGGATATGGGCCTGTAGTCCTTGAATGACTCTGTCTTAGAGCTCTTCGGGATAAGAACAATAAAAGTGGAATTTAGGGCCACAGAGACATACCGTTTCTTCCAGGACTCTTCCACAACCTCCAGGAAATCTTGTCCAGCCATCTGGACATGGGCTTTTTGCCCTTGCAAATTTTTTCAGAACTGCTTCAATTCCCCCCAGGGAGACTTCCTTACCCACCTGTAATCCTTCTTCATCTGAAAAAAATATAGGTAAGTGTTTGATTACCTTGAGTTGAGAGGCAATATTTAATTTACCAAGATCTTTGAAGATAGTTTCAAAGTGTCTCACAGCCTCATCCTCCAACTCAGTCTGAGAGGAACTCAAGTGATCATTTGCATTGACGATTCTACAATGATTTGCATACTTCTGAAAAAAATCTTGTATTACTATCCCCCTGTTTAATCCAGATGGCTCTGCTCTTCAGCCTCCAAGATTCTGCCTCAATATCCAGAATCTTTTTTTCCTATCTTCCAGCTCCATCAAAGATTCCTTTTCACTCCTTGTGAAACAGCCAAAATAATTTTCAGAGAAAAGAAAGTTAATTTTCTCCTCAGTCTGAAACAGTTCCAACCTAAGACTCTTTTTCCCATTGAACCATCTGTTTAAGAATTTCGAGTTTCTTCATCAGTCTAGGCATTGCTGTATCTTCAGGATCAGAAGCAAAGGAAGTCCAAAAGTCCCTTAACAACCTGAGGAAGCCATCCTCTTTCAACCATATACGATTAAATTTGAAGGGATAATGCATGACTTTCTTTTCCACATCAATTTGAAGACAGATTGGAATATGGTTAGAAATCCCAGAATTAATGAACCGTGTTCTAAATTTAGGAAAAATACCAGCCAACCACCCTTCAGATATAAAAGCCTGTCAAGTCTTTTAGATATGGCATCCTTCCCAACCCTGTCTTTTCTCCAGGTAGGAACCAAAGGAGAAGAAACCACATCTATAAGGTTATTTTCTTGGAAAATTGGCAAAAAAAGTCACAAAGTGGATCCTGTCTGGAAAGAGCCCCCCATACTTCACTCGTATCTAGAATCAAGTTCAAATCACCTCAGAGAATCAGAAAAGGATCCTGAAGTACACCACTGTCACCCACAGATTCCCAGAACTCCTGTCTCCCTGAATAGGAGCCATAACAATTTAGGACCCTAATCATCTCCTCAAAGCCTCTGAGCCTCCCCTCCAATGGGATGCTTGCAACAGTTTGAAAAGGTTTTGGATCAGCTACCATAGGGTTCCAAATGACAAGTAAACCCCAAGAAAGACTGGTGGCATCAATTGCACAGACTTCCCATCCCAGGAAAAGTCCAAAAAAAATCTCAGATGCTTTATCAGCTAGACACGTTGTCTCCTGAATCATTACCAAATCCGGTTTAATAAGTTCGAACATCCGCTTAAGGGCTTGAAATTTGGGTGAGACCCCCACACCCCTGACATTGAAAGATGTAAATATCATTTATCAACATTCTCAGTGGCCTGCGCACCTCTAAGGGGCCAAAAGACAGAAGACTCTAGGGGATTTAATAGAGGTGGAATCCAGTCTGACAGATAATGGGACATAGGGTTGCTCACAAGACTGGACCCCCGCAGGATCCACAGGAACCCCAGACCGACCCCTTTATTGGATTTCTTCTTACGGAGCATAACATTCTGAAAGTGAATAGAATTTATGGCTGAGACCCCCTCCTTTGAAGGTCTGTCTGAGAATGTCGACAGGGGTTTCTTAGCACGCATATCTTTATAGGAAGGTAAAGAAGAAGTAAGGGTTTGTCCAACAGAACCCCTGATAGGACGATTTACACCAGTTTCCTCCATCAATGGTGCCGAAACACCTCCCGCACAGATGGAGACAACTCAATAGGAGAGGGACAATAGCTAATAGCGGGCAGAGGTTCTTGATCCAAGGGAAATGGATTAAGTGGGAGAGCAGCAGGGGCTTCCTCCCCCTGCGAATCATTTGACCGTAAACAAGGGATCTCCAAGTTATCAATCAGACGAGGAGCACTTACAGGGCAATTCAAAACTTGGTCATATAAAGGCTCAAGAGAAATCGAAACGGGCCTCTCCTTTTCCTCCAGCACATAGGCGGAACATTTTTTCCCTACATCTGCCCCACTATTGTTGCTTAAGGGCAGAACAGAATAACCCACATTCGGATTTAAGGACAAATTTTTCCAAGATTCTTCTACCGCATTTACAAAATCCAGTTCATCCGAAGACAAAGACTTAAAAAGATGGGTTTGGATGTTCTAACTTACTCAGAAACAAATTTGAAGTCCTTGAGGAGTGACCACTGTGTGGACTGGAAGGAAGGAAGGTAGGAACAAGGACCCCATTCTCGCGATCACCTTACGAGTCCACAGATTTCGGGACCACCTCCAAAGAGTCTTCCATATCCAAACCATTAGAGAGATAACGTGGATACTGGAGCTTTAAATGACCCGTCTCCTGACATAAGTGGCACCAAAAGGGAATCCTCTTGTAGTCCAGCCTTTGGACGAAATGAAACTTGACCCAGCTAATCTCCACCTCTGCCGACAGACCCCTTGACACATCAAACTCGATAAGAATGGCCGCCATCCTCTTGTCTACCCCATATAGCATTACGTTTTCCATGTGGATGTATCTACCGATACGATTCGCCAAGTCTTCAAAGACCAACCAAGTCCACAGCTGGAGAGGAAAACTCGGGAGCAGACACCACAAATGTTGAATAATCACTCGCTCCTTCTGTGGGTCAAAGTTCAAATGCCATCGACTAAGGACCAGCGAGCCGCTACCAATAATCCATAGCTTCGAAAGAATAATTGAAGAGTGTTCCACAGTCAAAAAATGGAAACAGAACCAACCGTTAACCAGCCTACTAAGCTTTGGATAGTACCTTAGGATAGAAATTGGCATATGGCTTTGAATTTTATTCCTTTTGTATTAGCCTTTCAACTTCTTTCACCTTGTAACCTATTTCAGTTCTTTAGTCACTTAAAATATACTCACATTTTATAAGATTTGTTGCAGAATGTATGCTAATATATGCAACTCTTCAGTGACTTGGACCATACTTCTCATTTTTGCATAATGTAGTGTAAAAATTGTTAAAGTTAGTGCAGCTGCGAGACCCATTCTCATGGAGGA
>NWUY0300041908.1:2935-16935 GCA_004151065.3 Larix sibirica
GGAATGTGGTTAATGATTGAAGTATAAGTCCAGTGACCACAATGAGCTATGTAGTATTTCATTCATGCAATTTCATTTATGCAAGTGTGATCATCCGAGTGTGGTGTGCATCAAAGATCTGAATGTTTGTTAACCCTGTGAGTACAAATGATAGCTGAGAAGCTATAGAACTCAAACATACAAGCATAAGATCCTCTGATTTCAATTCATGTCTTTGAGTGAGTTTTGATTTCCAATTTGATCAAGCTACAAGTATTAGTTGAGCCATGAAGTAGCTAATTGATCATTATAACAGAGCACTTGTATCCTTGAATCTGATTATTCGAAGTGTCTTGTCATACAAAAACACTTTTGAATTCAACTTGATTAGCTTAGAGTTAGTTTCCTGGTCCTCCATATATTTTGCTGGCATCTCACAAGCTTGCAATCTCCCTAATTGATAATTTAATGTTCACATTGTAAGCAATCAAATTGCCTGACAAGAGGATTCCTTCCTACATCCTCTTGAGGAGTAAAATTATGAGGGGCAGACAAACTCCTTCCCACTGACTCTTGAGAGTGTGGTTTTGTTGGGTGTTGACATACTAGCCATAGTCAACTTAAAAGGTTGTATCTTTGGTGTTTTAGTTGCATTGTTTTGGGTATTGTTTCAAATAACCTAAACCCAACCACCATCAAAATCATTGTTTCCTTAAGTAGTTGAATGAGCAAAAGTTTGTGCAACTTTTGGACCAAGAGTGGTTGAGGGTTTTGTCTAGTTCATAAGTGGACAGGCTTAGATTTTATGATTTAGGCTTCAATACCAAAATAAAGTGTTGGACAGACTGATGCATCTCACAAGAAACTTGAGCATTTTTCCCCATCTAGATAAGTTCAAACTCTTTGAAGTATTTTAATAGATTGACTATTAGACATACCCTTTTTGGGGGCTCTAGTATTGAAAAATCAGGGGGGTGGATCACAAAAAATAAATGCTCGTATCACTATAGGAATTTGCTCAAGTGACCATAATTGCATGGGAAAACTATGAAACTCTACCCACATAGAGTAAAATAGAGGAGGTATCTAATCAACAATAAACCCTTCAAACAAGGGCAAGAACAGAAAACATATATTCCTATAGACCCAGGGTCTTTAAACAATAACATTAGCACATTGTAATTCCTTTATAAAGGAAAACATAAACCTTTTAGTTAGGCTTCAAATATCAATGCATTTCCAACCATGTGGTTTCTAAACTTCCTTAACCTAGATTTCTATGATGTCCATTGGAAACATTTAGATAACAAAGTACCTGAACAATATATACATTTCTTTGAATCACTACCAACAATGTAGCTCCTAAACATCCCATAACCTAGATCCTTATGATGCTCCTTAGAAACTTTAAGATGACAAAGTGATTAATGAATGTTTATATTGTTTATGAATCTCATACATCTTCATATCCATTAACAACAATATCAACGAATATTTTAACAGCAAAGTTTACATTACCTTGTAACCAAGGAAAATTTTAGGGGCGAAATTTAGCCCATGGGCTAAATTTAGGGGTTTTAACCAAAAAAATTTGACAATTTCCATTTTTTTAAATTGATTCGCCCAATATTCCATGGAATAAAAGTATTTTAATTTAAATATCGCCAAAAATATCCAAAAACTATATAAAATCCTTAGAAATTTGAATATTTTTACAAAAACCTAAACATTTTATAATTGGAAATGTAAGAATCACCAAAATTTCTACACTTAAAAAAATTATGGGTCCTTCAAATTTTCCTTACTTGTAATATAATTTTTAAAAACTTTAAAGATTCCTTAGAAAGAACCATCATTCTCCTTACTCTTGCCAATGACAATGTTACACTAGACAACCACAACAAAATTCTTATTATTGAATAGTCCAACATGAAGTCAAAGGTATGCATAAAAGGCTCCCTACTGCCTTTGTGATGGGAAGTGATGCCCTAGTTAGGGCTAACATAGCCCCCATCCAAGTCGACATGACTCACAATCATGGTTATATAGAAAAGATTCAACACGCTCGTTTATAACTAGATTTTATGTAATAGTGTCTCGAAGTACTTGTCTAGGGAAGCAAACCCTTTACAGCCTTGGTCATGACCATGGTCCATCACATTAGGAAAGCAACTAGTTATATCAATCCAACAAAGTGGATGAGATGGATCCTTGCAATCCTTGATGTGAAAGGATTAAAGCAGTGTTATCTCATCAAGAATGTCATATCTATGAGAAAATTTTAACGCGGAAAGGGAAGCTTATAAGTCATGTATGTGAGGTGTTGGAGTACAAAATTTCCCCATAAACACTCATTGCTTAGTTAGGAAGTCAAATTTTAATACCATTATTTCAATCAACATTGGAAGCAACATACACTATATATATATTTTCCATGAGTCTATTGCTTTGAACAACAAAATTGCAAGTTGGCATCCAATCATAGCCTCAAAAAGCCTGTCTTCCCCCCTTCATTTTCATTGGGATAGAATCTAATTATGTGTGACAGCAAGAAGCCAACACAATGAGTAACAATAATCCTAACACCCTTTACATTTTTCTTTATCACACTCAAGGACCACCTGTTGTTATACAACTAGACACGCTGATTCCTTGACCCCGCCCACTCGCTTGGGACATCTCAATGGCCTAAGCATTAATCTATTATTTCTTGTTAAAATAATGGGGGGACAACATTAGGGTTTTTTTATCATTAGCTATGACTATGTCTAGCATTTGTTGTTACCTCCCGTGGGGGCTTTCGGATGGCTTAAAGCCCAACAGGAAAAGCGTGGACGCCTGCCCGCGTCATTGACAGCGATGGGGCTATGTAGGTTTCGTGTGGCGGGACCCGTTGACAGGGTCGACCGTAGGGCACGGGACTCTCGAGGGTCGCCGTCAGTGTAGGCGCCATTTACGGATTGACGGCGACGTGGTTACCGGTGATGACCGCCGGGAATTGAGGTCCCGTTGACGTAGATTGAGGCATCCTTCCCGGTAATGACAGCGACGTGCCTCCGTGCTGATCTCTATAATTATATCGTAAGGACAAAGTCAAGCTTTAATGATGCCAAAGTTGGATTTGATTTATCAAAGGTCAACATTTATAAAATTGGGTAAAGGTTGTTCACGCTGCATTTTTTCTCTCTTTTTTGTTATATTTTTGTTTTTGAGTATCCAACAAATACCACGAGGAGTGGAAGGTTGTCGAATCACGGTCTAATCGTGAGGTGTGGTGTATAGCTTGACTTGTATACGAGACGGTAATGGATCTTGTAGGCGTACCAGTATGGTATGTGGGTTAATATAATTATTTTTTTTCAATTTTAGGAATTGGTTTTGGAATATAGTGAATCTAGGTTGGGGTTCATCTTGGATGGACCAGACAAAGATCTTCTTTGGTCTCGATCCTCCTTGGTTTTTGTCTGTAGATTTCCATTATTCACATCTATCGGGAGCACAATTCTATGGTCGATTCTCTCTCTCGGCGTGGTATTGATGCGGCTGCGGGCAAAAAAAATTATGAGATTTTGGAGGGCTCTCTAAATCCTACTCTAGGATTTTGGAACATTTTTGTTGCATAATATCTGCTCTGTTTTTTTTTATGACTTCCGTTTTGTTGGTCTGTCTTGGCTGGGTTGGTATTCTCTCGGTTTCATCCTTTCTGTTCTGTGGTTGGTACTTGGTTCTTATGGGGGATTGGTATATCCCGTTGTATTTGTCCATTTGGCTTTGGTATGTATGGTTTGTGAGACTTGTTTATGTCTCGGCTCCTCTAGTATTTTTTGACTGGTGTCTCTTTTGGGTATCTATCTGGTTGTAAACACTTTTATACTTTTAATATAAGTATAGTCTTTTTCTTGTGAAAAAAAAGGTTGGGGTTCATCTTAATGTTGGATGGAAGAATAATTTGCCCAGCTGAAAAAGCTACGGTCAAATTTACACGAGGTATCGAGGACGTTGAAAACTATATCTATCCTTACTCATATTGCACATGTATATGTATAAATACTTTACATTCATCGTTATATCAATATAACATTAGAAAGTGTTCACTTTACATTTAGTATGTTCTATACATGAAAATATCATGAACAAATTAAGCTCTTTTATTAGTTCTCAAAATTCTCATAATGAAAATATTACTAAAAAAATCAAATAAACTTTCTTTCTCCTTTTTGCGAAAATTTCTTATATATAAATCTTCTTCAACACCCACTAAAGGCCTTATCACAACCTTTTGTGTCGAGATGGCACCTTAAGCTCAATCTTGCATGAGTAAGAAAGAAGGAAGAATTTCATCTTGCCCATGACAAAATTTACAAGTTCAACAACTTATGGCCTTCCCTACATGAATACAAGTGACTTGGAGGCCCATCATAGGCAAATCAATTATTATTCATCCACAAGAAAAGGTTACAAGTGACTTGGAGGCCCTTTATAGATAAATCAATTGTTATTCATCCACAAGAAAAGGGTTTTTCAACTTTGAAGTTTGATTCTCTTCACAACAGAATATAAGTAAGTTGCTAGCAATAGACCCTAGTTTTTAGATGGAGCTAAAAACCTCATTACAAAAGCCTTAATAATGGTCTTTCTATGAATAAAATGTCCATGTCTTCTCTTTGAAAATTAGGATCTTCTAACACTAACATTTATTAATAATTCTTTGTGTACTTTCATTTCCTTCGCTTTGAACCATTGATTATGGTTTTACTATATATGCCACGATATGTAATTATATAGTTTTAAACAACGTTCTTCTTAACCACATTGCACTAGAATGTAGTGACTAAAGTTAGACTCGAGCCTTGAACTACAAACATGTTGCCTTTTATCATATGCTTTTCTTTGACCATGGTCATATGGCACTGTCTTCCTCAAAGGAAAATTTATCTTTAGCTCACAAATGGATAACCATTGGGTAGATTTATTGAAGACGACCAAGACTTTATACTTGCTCTTTCAACAACTGCAACTAGACCAATGCCTAAGAGCAGTGGTGAGCCAATGTGACAACTACACATAAAGAGGCAATTCCCCTTCCATGGATTAGCTCGTCTAGATTGAGGAAGAAGAGGTATGATGTATATTTCTTAGACTCAAAAGGGGACTCGACTCCATTGTGTTCAACGGAAACAAGGAGGCAACTAATATGATAAACCAACTAACAATAAAATATGTGGAGGTTGGTTAAACAATCATTAGGAGACTTCAATTCGGTGGGCTACTTCGATTGGTTGAGTGCTTTGAGATCCACGCAAGAGGTCTTGGGGTTGATCACTTGCATTGTTTACCTTTATTATACACCTTCGTCCTCACTTTATGTCTATATTAGGTCAAGCATTATAATCAACATCAACATATTTACTCAAGTACCATCCACGAAAATTAAAGATGTGCTTGAGGTTTCCCATAAAATTATCCTTACAAAAATAATAAAAAACATTCAAACCAAAAATACGAAATTAAAAATGCATAATTTTCATATATATATATAACTCGTTCAATAAAACTAAAATTTGTATATCAAACTTTAAATTCAAATTTAGAAAAATCAAAATTTTAATAAAATTAATCACATATATATATTCTTCAGAACTACATATATATTTATTTTCCAAAATTCATACATACATATTTTCAACACCATTACACTAAATAATTTAAAATTAAAAATGTACATTTTCTTTGGACAATATAATGTTCTTAATATCTATTTACCAAAAAGTGTACATAAAATTCCAACGCCATTGAACTAGATATTCAAAGCTCACCCTTTTGAGTCAACATGTTCCTTTTTCTAAAGAGATATAAAGTAGGGAATGTCAATTCAATTGTAAATTGAAAACTCCAAACCTTATGCATGTCAAACATACTTTCTTAAAGAAAAGATAATGTTGTGATTCTCTTATGGGCTAGCTATCCATTCCCTTGTCTTTTCAACAGCTCCAAAGTGAATTAGGTGAGTGGGAAAGTAGAGAAGGTAGGCTTGATTTAATTGACAGCATGGTTGCCAATCCTCTCGTGCCATTGAAACGTTGAAATATGAGGATGAAATGACATGTATGGCTCACATATGAATGATCTTTAGTGAGTTCATATGGATAAGCCTGGGAATATGAGCAAGAGAGGAGGGGATTGTATAATGTAGTGTTCATATGGATAACACCTTGCCAGACATGGACCCATTTCAAGTATGGCCATCTATGTTATTACTTATCTATATTATTATGATATATTTATATTATCAAGATATATATGCAATGTTTATATTGCACTGAAATGATTAGGTAACAAAACCAAGTAGCTATGATTATATAATAATTAAGAGTTACAAAAGATAACTTTGGTTCTACTTTTTTATGATGGACATGCACCATTGCAATGTGATCTTATTGATATTAGTGGGAAATTAACATTAATCCTCACAATTGTCTTCATTTTAGAGTGCATTAAATGGAATTCTATAATTATGTCTGCTCAAACATAGTTTATAGTTTTATGAATTGCTAGGGGAAAGCTTTGTCCAAAAAAGACCATTGTCATTGGAAGATCCTGTGAAAATCTCCAAGCATGTCGGCCAGACTAACAACGCTCAAATAACATGGGTTTGTAAGGACTAAAATAACGATTCTACTTGTATACAATTAGTTTTATGACATTTATGTTGATGAAGGTGATAGTAGCATCCCTGTTTAATCTTAATTTTATAGTTTCATTTACACATTATTAGTTTTTATTTAATTAAGTTAAATCAATAAATATTTATTTTAATTTTGGATTAATCAAGTTTCAAGAGGGTCAAATTTTTNGTCAACATGTTCCTTTTTCTAAAGAGATATAAAGAGATATTCAAATTTAGAAAAATCAAAATTTTAATAAAATTAATCACATATATATATTCTTCAGAACTACATATATATTTATTTTCCAAAATTCATACATACATATTTTCAACACCATTACACTAAATAATTTAAAATTAAAAATGTACATTTTCTTTGGACAATATAATGTTCTTAATATCTATTTACCAAAAAGTGTACATAAAATTCCAACGCCATTGAACTAGATATTCAAAGCTCACCCTTTTGAGTCAACATGTTCCTTTTTCTAAAGAGATATAAAGTAGGGAATGTCAATTCAATTGTAAATTGAAAACTCCAAACCTTATGCATGTCAAACATACTTTCTTAAAGAAAAGATAATGTTGTGATTCTCTTATGGGCTAGCTATCCATTCCCTTGTCTTTTCAACAGCTCCAAAGTGAATTAGGTGAGTGGGAAAGTAGAGAAGGTAGGCTTGATTTAATTGACAGCATGGTTGCCAATCCTCTCGTGCCATTGAAACGTTGAAATATGAGGATGAAATGACATGTATGGCTCACATATGAATGATCTTTAGTGAGTTCATATGGATAAGCCTGGGAATATGAGCAAGAGAGGAGGGGATTGTATAATGTAGTGTTCATATGGATAACACCTTGCCAGACATGGACCCATTTCAAGTATGGCCATCTATGTTATTACTTATCTATATTATTATGATATATTTATATTATCATGATATATATGCAATGTTTATATTGCACTGAAATGATTAGGTAACAAAACCAAGTAGCTATGATTATATAATAATTAAGAGTTACAAAAGATAACTTTGGTTCTACTTTTTTATGATGGACATGCACCATTGCAATGTGATCTTATTGATATTAGTGGGAAATTAACATTAATCCTCACAATTGTCTTCATTTTAGAGTGCATTAAATGGAATTCTATAACTATGTCTGCTCAAACATAGTTTATAGTTTTATGAATTGCTAGGGGGAAGCTTTGTCCAAAAAAGACCATTGTCATTGGAAGATCTTGTGAAAATCTCCAAGCATGTCGGCCAGACTAACAACGCTCAAATAACATGGGTTTGTAAGGACTAAAATAACGATTCTACTTGTATACAATTAGTTTTATGACATTTATGTGGATGAAGGTGATAGTAACATCCCCGTTTAATTTTAATTTTATAGTTTCATTTAGACATTATTAGTTTTTATTTAATTAAGTTAAATTAATAAATATTTATTTTAATTTTGGATTAATCAAGTTTCAAGAGGGTCAAATTTTTTAGTATGTAAATTTTTTAGGGAGTAAAATACAAGGTTAGCATTTTGATGGATTTGGTGCTTTTCGTTGTTTGATAGATCTAGAGTTAAGATGAATCTATGTTGGTTTTAGTGGTGGGTGGTCATGTCAAAAATATTTTTTCAATCAAAAATAAAATAAATCTCCGAAGAGCAAGTTTCTGGAGTCTCCATGGTTGGCATTTATGAGTCAATAAAATAAATCTCATAAACGCAATAAAACATCATGAAATTTACATCATTAACAAGATGAATAATAACAAAGTAACAATGTTCAATGATGGAGAAGGTGAATAATAACAAAGCGAAATTATGACATATATATTACATAGCAATTGATCTCAATATGTCTTCTTCAACATTTATATTAGACACACTTGCACACTTTCCCATCTTGCCATATCAATCATATGAAAATGGAGGTCGAAATCAAAGACCATCCAAACCTTAACTTGAGATAATACACTAAAGGTGAGACCTAGTTGCTCTTTCTTTCCAATATTAGCAATTGTTTCTTCTAATTTCAAACAGTTTGATTTATGGATTGTTAAACCCCAAGCGAGATCCAATAGAGTTCACCTAGATATACACTTTCAATAGGTTATATAAGAAGGACAGTTTAAGAATCCCATGGCCCCCTACACGAGTAAGAAAGTTGATTTTCCTAGAATGAAGAAGAAATATAGAGAGTCATATCAAGCATAGTTAATGTAGCTCCTACCAAAGATAGTAAAATTGGGATATTCTTATTCCACTACTTGATTTGTGGTAGTGAGGAATCCCTCTAAATGTGTACTCCAAGATAAGGAAACAAACTTCGTTGCCTTAAAAAAAAATTAATTTTCTATTTCCATAATACAAATTCCAAATTTAAGTTGATGAAAGAAAGAAACATTCAAAAAAGGGTATAGATATGTGTACTAATTGATTGTTTTGCATTGGAAAATCAATTAATTAATTGTTTTGCAATGCATTATTGGTAAAATTAACACACTGGATCATTTTGTATTGCACCATTGTTGAAATAAATGCATCAAATTGTTTTGCACTATTTCATGTTGGGAATGTTATATTCTTTGCATGTGTATGAACTCGCAAAGTCGATAGTTGACTGGTTTAAGTCGACTAGAATCAAAGGCGATGAATGGCGGAATTCTGGTTGGTTGACCAATCAGAATAGTAGTTATTTGGTCGAAATACAAATGACTAGTCGATGGGAAGTCAACGGAAATATCAAAATATCAACGGGAAATCGACCAAAGTTGACCCAGTAAAGTCAACTGTAACATAATAAATGAAAGTGGTTAGGAAGNACATGTGGACACTTTTCATATCTGAATGTTTTGGTGGACTTTTGGAGTAGTTTTACTACATGGCCAAGTTTCAAGTTACCAAATTAGCTAAGAATGCTTCTTGTTTCATGGAAACCAACCTCATGAAGCTCCATATCTACTCATTTTCGCTTTAGTGGGGTGCTTTATAAGTTTCACATTTTAAAAAAATGATTTTTTAACTTATTTAAAAAGATCAATTTCTTTTACATTATGATTTTTTTTCAATGGTTGTTCGTAGTTGTTTTGGTGTTTGCCTACATTTTTCGATACTTACATTTCTTTATGGACCTTAATGTTCTTTGGTTTGGACCCCTCCCACACATTGGTTTACCTTAATTTGGACCACCGCCCCCCATGTCTTGGTTTGTACCCCTTGCATACTTTTTTATATCATGTGCCTTGGTTTATACCCCCCAACATCAAATGCCAACCATCACCAACACCCACCTCCTCCTATTGACCTTTACACAACTTGATGGTCATTTCTTCCCCCCACCAACCATTTTCTCCCCCATTGACTATTTTCTCCCCACATCAACCAATTAGTTGGCATTCCCCCCTACTTGTTGATTTACACCTCACCAATGTCAGTTCCTTGTAATTATCATTGGGTATTTCCACCGTTAGCCATATTATTTCCATTGATGGCCACCCTTGGATACCACAACAATGGACTCCTCCTCCTCCAAATGGATTTCTCACCATGTGGACATGCAGGCCTCCACCTTAGCTTGGAACGTGGAGCCTCCACCTTAGCACTACCCAGACAAAATCCCAACCAACATGTGACATGTGGCATCCCCATGTCATGAACTAGCCCCACACTAGCAATGCCACACGGTTACCTAGTCGATAGCCCATGTTATCATATCAACAATTCAGTAAACATGTATAATAAACAACTAATCAAACTATTTCCACATGTCACTTTAGATCCCTATGGAGATTCAACGTTATTTTTTGGAGGACATTTCGAACAACCATAACTTTTCCACATAAACACGAATTTTGGTGCTAGTTTTCTATCTATTTATTTTTAAATTTCATTTTATTTTATTAACCAAATTGTTTTTTTCTTGTTCTCTTCACAGTGGTGCAATTGATTTCAAATTATTTTTCCATCTGATGTAATTAAATTTGATTTCTTGATGGACAAGTGGGGCTCATCCTCATTTTTTCAACTTTCCAGGGGCATATTTTCCTCATATAGACTCTGTTTTCAATCCCTCTTTTTAATTAAGTTGATATTTTGAGATCTATGAAGTGGTACTGGTCATTTGATCTAATTCTACATTTTGTTTTATGATTTTATAAAATGGATACTCATGAGGTTCGATTAACTAGCACAAACTATTATTCCAATAAATGATGAGGTTCAATTAACTATCATAAACTATTATTCCAATAAATGATACATGGAGGATCTACTCATGACTGAAAGGATTGCCAATGAGAAACATGCAAAACTGTTAAATCATAATGATAAAGCAAGAGGCCTTATTGGCATGCCAATCTCTGAAGATCTGAAATTCCATATTCAGTCCCTTAACACACCACAAGGAGCATGGTTGAAATTCCATATTCAGGCCCTGATTCATGCTCATCAGTTGAAAAATCAACTCATCACTCTTGATTTAACACAAATTCTTTAAATTGAAGACTAGATCACAAAATTCTAGCTCTTAGGACTTCAACTTAGTGATTGTGGAGTCACTAAGCTAGATGATTGAGAAACCATGGCTATTGTTTCTAATATCAAAGTTCCTTTCAATATTTTTGTCTCTACATTTTATTCTACTAGAGATGCACTAGGAGCAACTTATAAAATGCCTACTGTTGAGATATATTGTGAACAAGACAAGCTCTTAGGTGTGCTTGATATAGGTTCTAAGCAAAACGCATTGTTTTCTCACAACAACAAGGGCTCCAAACTTTCCAAGAAGTAGATCAAAGGAGCTAAACAACCCATTCCAACCACCAAGTCACCTATAGAGGCTCCTCCTCCTTTAAACTCTTAGAAGGGAACCAAGTCAAAGGAGAAGAAGCCACTTGGATCTTGTTCCTTTTGTGGTAAAAATGGCCATCTCGATAAATATGGTTTAGAAGAAGATTAAAGTGGTAGAGCCATCCATGAAGAAGCATAACATCCAAATAGATTCTTCCTCATTGTTGGGAATGTTATATTCTTTGCATATGTATCAACTGGAAAAGTTGATAGTCGATTGGTATAAGTCAACCGGAGTTGGAGGTGACAAGCGAGGGAAGTTTGGTCAGTCAAATGACCGAAATAGTTGTTTGGTCGAAATGCAAATGACTGGTCGATGGGAAGTCGACAGATCGACCGAAATCTCAATGGGAAATCGATCGAAGTTGACCCAGTCATGTCGGTTGTAAAAGAATAACCAAAAGTGGTTAGGAAGTTATGGATTGTCATTAATGAGTAGTTGGTTGTATTGCCTATAAATAAGATGTAATGGCTATGCATGATATACAATAGGGTATTGTAGTAAGAGAAATAGTGTGTAGCATGATCATGTAATGTAATGTGATTTGTGGTCTACCAAGTCACTATTCTAAATACCTATTTTGAGTGTTTGATTAATAGATGAGTTGTTGGTTTTCCTCAATGGTTTGTTGGTTTTTCTCCATGAGAGAGGTTTCCAAGGTAATTTTTGTGTAATGTGTTAATGTATTGTGTGCCATTGTCTTATTTTTAATGTATTTAACTAAATAAATCAATTTGAGAACTTGTTGTAATTGGTATTAGACCCAACAATTGGTATCAAAGTTGTATTTGGATGTAAGGGGATGCCTTTGTTGTTGAGGGTTTGGCTTGGTCATGGATATGGGGAATACTTGTTACGATGGGAGTCTTCTGGAAGCATTGCTTTATAGTTAGAATGGCTAACACATCGACGATAGAAACTAAAAGTTTAATGGACAAAATATTGAGCTTTGGAAGCTTAAGATGGAGGATCACCTTGTAGATCGAGAACAATGGATTGCAGTAGACTCAAGAACGACTCTAGCGAGTGTGTCAAAGGAATACTGGAAAATTATTGACAGAAAAGCAAGGAGTACAGGCCGAATTTGTTTAGTGGACTCAATATTGTTGAATGTATCATAATAAGACACTATAAAGAAGTTATGGGAAAAGTTGGGGAACTTGTACCAGTCGAAATCTTTGGTTCACAAGTTGTTTCTTTGGAAGAGGCTATATCTTCTGAGGATAGGTGAAGGTGGCTTGGTTAAAGAGAACTTAAATGCATTCAACACTGTTATTAGTCAGTTATTGTCTATGGATATTAAAATCGCCGAGGAGGAAAAATGCATCAGTCTGTTGTGTTCTTTGTCAGATTCCTAGGATAGCCTGGTCCTGGCTATTGGAATCAACAGTACCACATTGAATATAAACGATGTGGTCACATCTCTGTTGTTGGAAGAAACTAGACAAAAGAACATGGAAGGAGCAAACCATAAATCCTTAATGGTGATAGGTCGACTGGTAGACAAAGGGAAGGGAAAAAAATTCGGTAGAAGATCGAAGTCGAGGGGTAGATATAATATCAAGTCCACTGGTACAACAAAAGAAACATGTTGGCGATGCGGTAAGTTTGAGCATTATAGAACAAAATGCAAGTCGTCAAAATTCAAGAAAGGAAAAGGGTCTGATGAAGTTCAATCAAATGTGGTAAATCTTTGCAAGAAGAGAAAGGTGATATGTATTTGGAATCCTCAAGTACACAGTCGGATCATTATTCTTGGTTAATCGACTCCAACATGTCATATCATATGACATATCACAGAGAATGGTTCTTGTGAGTATGAGAATATTAACAGCAGTGATCTCCTACTAGAAGATGACTCACCAATCAGGATAGTTGGACTAGGCCAAGTTTGACTTAAATTGAAAGACGAAAGAATAAGAACACTTCCAAGAGTATTGCATATCTTAGGTTTGTCCTGAAAACTAATCTCAGTAAGTAAATATGGGAATGCAAGTGTGTAGACTGTATTTGAGAAAGATATGTGCAAGGAGTGATGGTATTGATGACAGGATTTCAGACTGGAACCCTATACAAACTATTGGGAAGGACAAACACTGATGAAAGTGCTAATGTTATATGTATTAAGTCCGACGAAACATCTACTTATCTAGTTGTCTCAACCATGTTGTGTCATCAACAAATGGTACATATAGGTGAGAAATTTCTTTTTGTTATGCACAGTAAAGGTATGGTCGAAGGTCTCCCTAATTTTTCTGAAGAAGTTGGCTTATGTGAACATTGTATTTATGGTAAACATAATCATGTAAAGTTATCCTTTGGTGCTACTAGGGATAACAAAATATTGGAGTTAATACATAGTGATGTGTTTGGACCTGTGCCAGTCCCTTCACTAGGAGGATCTTAGTAATAGGTTTCTTTCATAGATGATTTCTCCATAATGACATGGTTGTATTTTCTAAGGAAGAAATTCGAGGTTTTTGAGAAGTTTCAAGAGTT
>NWUY0300041908.1:19294-30430 GCA_004151065.3 Larix sibirica
GTTTCTCCTTGTTTTCTGAAGGTTTTCTCTTCCTGGCATCACCTTTAGAAAATTATCCCCTTCATCCTCTCCTTCCATATCGTATTTTCTATTATACATAGGCATTATGAACCGAACCCTAATCTGATGTATGTCCTTAAAATATTTATGCTTCTAGGATGTTCTGTCCCTGGGTATTTGTACCAAATCCCTGACCTTACTCCATTGCAGGAGGTCCCTCTTGACAACCTTCATTTTTCTTCATCCTCTGGCCGGTCTACGTTGGAGCCATCAACATTGGATTTCTCTCAGGATGAGATAAAGGAGGTTGTGTCGTGTGGGGTCTCTATTTCTTCTAGGACTCACCTGAGTATGGACCTTGATCCTGTGGGGATTTATATGATGGATTCTTCGGGTGGTGGTGTGGGATGTCTAGGGTTACATCATTCCTCATCTCTGGGGTTGAATGGGACTGTGAAAATATTTGAGAAAGATCCAACTCTTCTTTCCCACGCTCCCCTGCTTCTATTTTTGGCAAGAGTAGGTACATGCTTCGTAGCAATTCTGTGGTTGTGGGCTCTAGATCCAGATGGAAGCTATCTTTATATCCACAACATGTTTCTTCTAGGATTTGTGGGCACTAATCTATTGTGGCTTCTACTTGGGATCAGTTAATAATGGAATTTCGAACAGGTAAACATAGATCTCTTATTGGGAACCTTAAAGCAAGCTTTCCTGGATCCCCGATGTTTTAATGTTAATTTTGTCCCTAAACATTCAAGGGCTTGGGAATCCCTCTAAAAATTCATCCCTTAAAATATTGGTGGATTCCAATCATCCTTATATTAGTATTCTACAAGAGACTTTGGTTGTAGGTGATCATTTACTTTATGAGATGAAACAATTGTTACCTAGTTGGGAGTTTTCCTATTTAGATGCTATAGGGAGGTCTGTTGGACTGCTCACTGGATGCCAGAAGAGCTCTATGTTTTGTATCAACAGTTGGTCCATTTTCTCTAGATTGGTGACTATTATTTTTTCTAGAGAGTTTGGATGGCCTTTTNTGTTTATTTGCTAGAGGATAATCATTAGGATCATATGGATGAAGACTCATGCTTCGAACCAGACTAGGGGTATGTTTTGGACTTCCGGTGCTCTCTAGTGCTTTATCCTGAAAGATTCTAGAGTCGTTTTGCTCTTCGGGTAAGACCATGATTCATCCTTCTATTGGCTCACAGAATATGTTTTATAATGGATAGTTTTCTTAGATACTTTATCCTCCCTATATATCTATGGTTTTGAGGTCTATTGAGCCATTTTTTAAGGGTTATTCTTTCTTTCCTCATTTTGGGTTCCTCGAATTTAGTGTTGCACAAGATTTTTTGTCGGAGGGTGACAACATTGTATCAAATATTTCACCCTTGGGTGTTTCTTCGAACCTCGACTTCCCTCATTCATATGAGTCTATGGGGGGTTTCTCCTCTCTTTTTTATGAAGATTTCTCTCTTCCCAACCTCACCTTTAGAAAACTCTTCCCCGCCTCCTCTCCTTCCATATCGTATTTTTATGTCATGCCCAGGCATTGTGAACTAGATCCTAATCTTATTATCGACGGCATGTCCTTAAAATATTTGTCCTGTCATGATGTTCTTTCCCTAGGTATTTGTAAGAGGAAGGACCAAATCCCTGACCTTCTCCCATTGCAGGAAGTCCCTCTTAATGGCCTTCATTTTTCTTCATCCTCTTAGTGGCCTGCATTGGAGCCATCATCATTGGTTTTCTCTCCCAATGAGAGAAAGGAGTTGTGTCATGTGGGGTCTCTATTTATTCTAGGATTCACTTGATTATGGACCTTGATCCCGTGGGGCTTTATATGATGGATTATTCAGGTGGTAGAGTGGGATGTTTATGGATGCATCATTCCTCATCTCCAGGTTTGAATGGGACAATGAATTTTTTTTAGAAAGATCTGACTCTTCTTTCCCCATGCACCCTTGATTCTATTTCTGGCAAGAGTAGGTACATGATTCATAACAATTCTACAGTTTTGGGCTCTAGATCTGGACGAGGGCTATCTTTAGATCCACAACCTGTTTCTTCTAGGCTTGATGGATGCCGATCTATTATTGCTTCTACTCAGGAGTAGTCAATATTGGAAATTCAATCAGGTAAACAAAGATATCTTATTGGGAACCTTAGAGAAATATTTCTTGGATCCCCGATGTTTTACTTTTAATTTTGTCCCTAAACATTTGAGGGCTAGGACATCCCTCTAAAAATTTGGTCCTTAAAATATTGGTGGATTCCAATCATCCTCATATTATTATGCTAAAAGAGATTTTGCCTGTAGGAGATCATTTCCTTCCTGAGATGAAAATATTGTTACCTGGTTGGGATTTTTCCTATTTAGACACCATAGGGAGGTCTGGTGGATTGCTCACTGGATGGAAAAAGAGCTCTATGCTTTGTATTGACAACTGTTCCATCTCCTCTATATTGGGGATTGTTCTTTTTTCTAGAGAGTTTGGATGGGCTTTTACTTTGCTTAATATATATGGTCCCAACTCCCACATAATGGCTTACTGGGAGAAAGCTTTTAGGTTGGGTCACCATTGCGTGGATAGATTTATCCTTAAAGGTGATATGAATTTCTCTTTGGAAGAGATGGAAAGTTAGAGGGAAAATAACCAAAAAGATCCACTTGCTGAATTATTTGTGATGAAAATTGAAGATGCTAAATTTTTTTTATCTACCTCTTGTATCCCTTTGGCCAACTCAGAGGAACTTGAGAACTGGTGATAGTAGGATTGCTAAGAGACTTGAACTATTCTTGATCAATGAAGGTATTTTGCAAGGGGTTCCCACCATTAAGAAATGGGTGGGAGAAGGGGGTGATTCCGACCACTTCCCTATTTTTTTGGATATGCAGGGAGAAATTCAAAAGCCCCCATGTCCATTCGATTTTAATGCTCAATGGATTGAAGAAGATGACTATGTTCAGAGATTCAATATGGCATGGAGGCCATATGATCCTAATTATTTTTCTTCTGTTGTTGTACAATTTCTTAACAACCTGAAATTGATTAAATATTTGAGTGTTTCCTGGGAAGATGAGCACAGGAAGAAACATGGATCAAAATTAAGAAGAAGTGAAGGACTACTGCTCTCATTTCATGAGGATCATCCTAAGTCTTTCATCTCATATGATCATAAAAGAGAGATTGGGGAACTTGAGTCCAGCCGAAGAAATATTTTACATGAGAAATAGGAAGCCATTAGGTTGAAGACTAGAGTCATTTGGATCGAACATGCTAATGACAATACCGAATATTTCCATTAATTATATAGACATAGAATCAATACTAATGCCTTATGGAATCTGGAGGATTAAAGAGGCATACATATTACAGGTTTCAAGGAGATGGCCAAAGTTGGTGTTAATCACTTCAGGAATTTATACAAAGAGGATGAGAGGGATTCCATTGTTGCTATGCTAGACATTACCATTCATTATCCATCCTTTGTTAGTGATGATCATAATCTATCCATGAAATATCCTGTATACCTTGATGAAATTAAAGAGGCTATCCAAGAAATGCAAAATTGTAAGAGCCTCGGTCTTGATGGGTTCCCAATGGGATTTTTCTCTGTATTTATGGACATCTTCTAGGAAGATATTATAGTTGTGATTGATGAATCCAAGGTTAATACCGACAGAATTTTGGCATCCTTCAACTCTACATTAATGGCCCTTATTCCTAAACTTGACAGATCTTCATCCTTGGACCACTTTCAGCCCAGTTCTATCTGCAATTGCTTTTATAAGTTGTCAGTAAAGATAATTGCAAACAAAATCAGAGGTATATTATCAAAGTCAGTGCCTGCAGAATAATTTTCCTTTTTAAAGAAAAGGCAGATCCATTATGCAATAGGGATTGCTCAAGAAGTGATTCACATAGTGAAGGTGAAGAAAATTCTTGTGGCTATTATTAAAGTGGACTTATCCAAAGCATATGATCGGGTTAACTAGACCTTCCTCCATATGCTTTTGGTTAAAGTTGATTTTGATCTCTCCATTATCAACTAGATGATGTCATGTGTAGAGTTTGTGTATTTTGTTGTTCTCATCAATGCCTCTACATCCTCATTATTTCGACCTGGGAGAGGCTTAAGACAAGGATGGACCCTTGACCCTCTCTTATTTATTATGGTTGTTAAGGGCCTTAGCCGAGCTATTCAATCATGCCAAATCAAATGGTGGGTTGAAAGGAATTTTGATTGGTGGGAATGCCTCTATTACAAATTTACTCTTTGTAGATGATATTTTACTCTTCATTGATGCTTCTAGGAGGGACATACTCAAGATCAAAGATTTGTTGAATATTTTCACTGAAGCTACTAGTATGGTGTGTAATGTATATAAATATTCTTTGTCTTTTATGAATCCCGAGCAATTTTCCATGGATTTGATTTTCTCATAGTTCAATTTCACCCTGATTGATATTAATAATGGTTTGAAGTATCTCATTTTTATCATCAAGCCTAATGGTTATTTGAAAAAATATTGGGCTTGGATGGTCAGCAAGATGGAAGGTAGGCTGAATCTTTGGTGCAATAAATGTTAAATATACAGCATCAAGAGACATTCTCCAAACCAATCTTGTGTAGCCAAGATTGATCCTCNTTTTTATTTTTATTTTTTATTTTTTATTTTATGGACATCTTCCAAGAAGATATTATAGTTGTGATTGAAGAATCTAGAGTTAAGGGAAGAATTTTGGCAGTATTGAACGCTACATTTATTGCCCTTATTCCTAAACTTGACAGATCTACATCCTTGGACACTTTCAGCCCATTTATCTCTGCAATTGCATATATAAGTTGTCAGCAAAGATCATTCCAAACAAAATCAGAGATATATTATCAAAGTCATTGTCTGCAAAACAATATTCCCTTTTAGAGAAAAGACATACCCATGATGCAATAGGGATTGTATAAGAAGTGGTTCACATAGTGAAGGTGAAGAAAATTCTTGCAGTTGTTATTAAAGTGGACTTATCCAAAGCATATGATCGGGTTAATTGGACCTTTCTCCGTTTACTTTTGGTTCAAGTTGGTTTTGGTCTCACCATTATCAATTGGATGATGTCATGTGTATAATGTGTGTCTTTTGTTGTTCTCATCAATGGCTCTGCATCCTCATTCCTCATGCCCGAGAGAGGATTAAGACAAGGATGCCCCCTTTCCCTTATCTTATTTATAATGGTTGTTGAGGGCCTTAGCAGAGCTATTCTCCATGGCAGAGCAAATGGTGTATTAAAAGGAATTTGGATTGGTGGGAATGTGTTTCTCACACATTTACTCTTTGTAGATGATATTTTACTCTTCACTAATGGTTCTAGGAGTGACATACTTGAGATCAAAGCTTTGCCGAGGCTTTTCACTGAAGATACTGGTATGGTGTGTAATGTTTCTAAATCTTCTATATATTTTATGAATCTGTAGCAAGCTTCCCTGAAATGGATTTTCTCATAGTTCAATTTCACCCTGTTTGATATTACTAATGGATTGAAGTATCTTAGTTTTCTCATCAAGCCTAAATATTATTTGAAAAAAAGATTGGCCTTGGATGTTCAACAAGATAGAAGGTGGAATGAATCTTTAGTGTGATAAATGGATGTCTAGAGGTGGTAGGTTGGTGATGATGAAATATGTACTTGAAGCTATACCTGTTTATTGGGATTCCATTGCATACAATCCTATAGGTGCTATGGAAAGTACCAGAAAGATCCATTTTAATTTCTTATGGAGGGGAGGTGAGGTTCATAATGCATTCCCATGGATTGCTTGGAGGAAACTATCCAAGCCTGAAGAATGGGGGGTTGGGGGTTAAAATATTACCCCTATTTTTCCAGAGCTTTTACTGCTAAGGGCATATGGAGATTGATAGCTGGTGAAGGGTTGTGGGTTAAGGTCATACACCATAAATATATATACCTACTAACCATTGAAGAGTGGCTCAGATCTAGGAACAAGGTTTCTAGGAACGTTTCTAATATTTGGAAGGCTATGATTAAATATTATGATATCATTGGTGAATGGTTGGCATGGGACATTGGCAATGGTAGGAAAGTTTGGGTTATATAGGACCCATGGCATGGATACTCTGCTACATATAGCCTTCCTGAGGAGATGTTAGAGTATCTTAGGGTAAGAGGCATCTTATTCCTGTATCAAATGAAAGACATCCCTAATTGTTCTCCTCTCAGACAAAGATGGCTTTCTGTTGATGCATTAGGTTTTGAAGGGGAGCACAATATTTGCTGGAATAATCATATCAAAGATATTCAATGTTGTCTTATCCATATCAGTGATAAGGAATAATCTCTTATCCAGACAAGGAATGTAGCAGGGGGCTCATATCTTCCTAGTTTGGGTTACAAAGTGGTTAGGGAAGAAGAAGATCTCCCCGAAACCCTTTGGTGGCATTATATTATCTGGAAGTTACATTGTCCTTTGAAGACAAAACTATTCTTTTGGTTGGCTTTGAGTGGCAAAATTCCTATATGGGATAGAATGATTTTTTTCTTGGCTTTGGGCCTAGTAGATTCCCTCTATGTAAGGTTGATTTTGAGTCCATTCCCCATCTCTTTATCCAATTTCCATACTTGAAAAGTATGTGTCAATTTTCCTCACGGTATTATGGAATCCAGTTTAATTGGTAGGGAGACAATTTTGTTGATGCTTTTCAGTCTTGTTATAACAATGGATCCTTATTTGTGTTCAGAGATCTGCCAGTCCTTATGTCATGGGGCGTTTGGTTGGCTCAGAATAATTCTATTTTTCAAGATGTCTGTATACCAACTATGATATATGCTTCCAAGTGTTTGGCCATATTGGATATTTCCCCCCATCCCACTGATTATAAAAGACAGAGAATTATTAGGGAGGAAGTTATAGATAAATCTGTCAGCTAATGCTATTTTGATTGCGCATCTCAAGGCAGGCCTGTAGATGGCGGGGATAGAGGCATACTATTTCTCTCATATGACCAATGGATCAAATTTGTTGCAGGGATAGGTAGAGCTACAAATAATCTAGCGGATATGAAGGCTCTTAGACTAGTTCTTCATATGGACCTATCTAAGAGAGTTCAAAAGTTACAAGTCTATCAAGACTCTCTTCTAGTGATAGATTGGTTTGGGCTCAAGAAGCCACCTAAAAACATCTTCCTTAAGCAACTTTTTGAAGATATTCCCAGATACATGGGGTTGTTTCAAGAAATATCATTTCACCATGTCTACAAAGAACAAAATATGACAACATATTCCCTCTCAAAACTGGGCATTCAAGTGGTTGAAGGAATGTGGAGAACTTGGGAAGGCAATGGAGATACTGAGACAGAGAATGATTTGAGTCCACAACCTATTTGAGAGCATAATTGTTTATATAAGCACACATATATGGCTCTTTATATTTGATTGCTCAACACGGTTTTTTTTGTAAAGATGATGGTACATTTATTTTGCAAATGGAATTTTTGTATAAATATTGTAGATGATACTGTAGTACACATGGAACATAACGATAAATCTATCTTATGATGATGGTCCTGAACATATGTATTAAGACGCTATGTAGTGTCTATATTTTGCAAGGCTACCACCTATTATGTACAATGTGGTTCATTATAATGAAATGGATTACGCTTTTTTTTTCCAAAAGATATACATACAATCTGTCTTATCATTGTCATAAGAATTAATTGCAGTTAATATATTTTATCATAATTCTTTGTTTATTATTTTTTTAAAATGTATAGTAATAACTATATATATTTTGTCTTATTATAACATATATTTTTTCAACGTCGGGAAATTCCGCACATTTAGAATGTCGTCCAGATTGAGGTGAGCCTAAATGTTAGACGAATCCTCAATCCCTCCCCATAAACTATGACTATGAGATTACTACAATATATATAGTTTATGAATACTTAAATATACATATATTATATTCATTTTAATGTTGTTATTTCTTAAGCTTTAGCCTTTACTAAATTACAGGCTTTATATTTTATTTTTCATTTGTAAATTATATTTGAAATCATTCTTTTATTTTTTATTAAAGTTTTAGTTTATTGTTTATACTTTTATATCTGCATTTATACATATTAGTTATATACAATTATACACAGTTGTATTTATTTTATAAATAACTCTGAATTTATATTTTAATATAAATCAAATTTATTTTATAAACAATATTTAGAATTTAATAATATAAATAAATTAACCTTTTAAAGTATTTGTAATTATTTATAATTGCACATATATAGATTTAGAATATTTAGAGACTTAGAGTTCATCAAACTTAGGAAATTGCTTTCCACATATATAATGTTAGTGTTTCATAAGCTTATACCTACTCTAGGTTGAGAATTTAAATCATCCAATGAACTTTTAAATCTTTAGAATTTAATAATGTAAATTAACTTTTGTAATTATTTATAACTTTATATATATAGATTTAGAATATTTAGACTTAAAGTTCATTAAACTTAGGAAATTGCTTTCCACATATAGTGTTAGTGCTTCATAAGCTTAAACATACTTTAGGTTGAGAATTTAAATGATCTAGTGAACATTTAATTTTAGTTCTCCTTCGGAAACATATAAATTAGTCATCATTTGGTGTCATTGTCGAGGAGACACTAAGAAGTAAGAACTTTAAACGGTATTAGTTTTATAAAGATATATTAGAATAGTTAGTATATATAAAACAAAGAAAATACATAATAATAAAAAGACTTTGATCTAAATATAAATCATTATCAAGAAGCGAGGCACTCTATATTTTTACGATGGTTGTGTCAAAATTTCATTTCATTGTCTAAAGAATTGAGACCAATTTTAATTAGCCTTTCATATAAAGTATGAATCAATATTCCTGGAGACTCCAATGGACGATTTCGTAAAATAGTAAGAGCTACACAAATTGTCAACAAAATAACAGGAATTAGAAATTCAATAGGAGGTACTTCTAAGGAACCATAGATTGAAGGAGAAGAATTAAACAGGGTAGATTCTCCATTAGCTTCAGCCACACTCGATCCCTTAGTTACAAGACCACTCTTTATTGGAAGACTTACAAGTGGACAAAATTCCTAATAAAATCTAGAAGAACCTCAGGTAGGTCCTCCATTTTTTGACCCTGAGATAGAAATAAACACTGGTATAATATATACAACGTACACAAATCCTCTTACTACCAAATTTGTCAACAATTTGGGATAGCTTAATCTTGAGTTTGCTTTCCCTACCTCCAAAGAATTTGTAGTATTTAAGAAAATCGTTGATTTAGATAAAACTTGTAATATGGTAGAACAAGAAGGAGAGAATAATTATCCACAAGATCGTATCACTTTTGAATTTCCTATCCAAGATGGTGATGGAATTGTTCAAATGAAAAACATTTGACCTTCCACTTTACCAAACTTTCATGGGTTGATTAGAGAGGATCTAGATACATTTGTTTTCTAATGTGATGTCCTTTACCGAAGTTATGACTACTCTTCAGATGCCCAAAAGCTTAAATTATTCCCAACCACTCTCAAGGAACCAACTCTTCGTTGATTCATGGGACTTGGAGGTAATTCTATTCGAACTTGGGAGCAAATGAGAAATGCATTTATTCGAAAATATCAAGATTAATGTAAATCATTGGATATTAGGGAAGAAATTTCCAAAATTATCCAAAGAGAGGATGCTAGTTTTATTTAAAATGATTTCAATATAACCTTCAAAGGTCCAAACAACATCAACTGAATGTTGAAACATTGAGGACCATTTTTCTTCATGGTGTTTGAGACGAATGTCTAGATGCACTTAATTTAATGGCTGTAGGGGATCTTTCTCAGATGACTTGGGAGGATGTCTGTGAAATATTTTGATGATATTCTCAAGGACATTCTAAACATGGTAAGGGTATCAAGGAAATTTTTTCTCACAATATTAGAACTTTTGGAAATAATATTACTAGTGTTGAAATAAGGAATCTTTTAGATGATTTTAAGACTGATATACTTAGTTCCCTTAGCTCTTAGTTGGATACCATGCGGATTAGATAGAAAGAACATAAATAATTGCCTTTGACAATCTTTTGTTCTAGATGCTACAAAAATCCCCCTTATAATATGAGTGTCCACTTGATATTGTAAGAACCTGTGCCATTTTCACTCAAGGCCATGAAACTAGTAAATGTCCTTCATTACCTAAGATTAAAGTTGTTTATGAAGGGACTAGTGAGGGAACTGAGCCACTATGTTTTTTTACTTAGAAAATTTAATGACCTCCTCAACAACCAATGGAAACAAAAAGATCATTCTAATTATAATAATGCCAAATATCCTACAATACCACCTCCACCACAAGGATGGTATCCACACATGTTATGGAAAATGTGGGATCAACAACAACAACAACCTTGGAAACAAGGTTGGCAAGGATCCACACCATATGGAAATATGCAACATCCACAATCCTATATCCCTCAATAGGAACAACCTCTTCAACATCAACAACAACTTCAGTTACCTACAAATCAAGCTCCTAAAAGACCTCAACTTCCTTCTCAATCGGTTCCAAACCCTAATAATAAAGTGACTCAACATGCTTACAAATGCATAGGTGCTAACTTACCCTTGTTTTCCTAATTTTCCAAGATTTCCAACATATAGGATTTCTCCATTAGAATGTCATGATATACAAATGTGATTAGGAAAAACACTTAGAAAAACCACTCCCACCATCCAAGAAAAAGATAATGAATATGATTCTTCTCCTGATAAAATTGATTGTACATTACCAATTAAAGTTATCCTTAAAGAGACCACTCAATCTCAGTCTTTTGAGTTGACAGTGATTCCTTCTCCTCCTTATCCAGAAAGGCTAAGAATAGAAAAAACCCATAGAATATTAAGAATTCAACTTTCTTGGAGAATTATGGAACTTGAGTATTAGAATTCCTTTAGTACAATATATAAAGGATGTTCCAATTTATACCATAGATATTTGAGAATTATGTTTAAAGAAACATGGAAGAAAAGCGGAAGACCCTCCAACTGTTCATGTAATTGGAAAGTTGGTTGATTTAATG
>NWUY0300041916.1:4065-19683 GCA_004151065.3 Larix sibirica
ATTATCTTGATTAACATATTTTGGAATGGTACTCATGGCTATGGAAATCTCTGCTAGGGTTTTGCATCCCTGTGGGGCTGCACACTAAGCCCTACCATTGTCATGCATGACACTGGATCGGAAACCGATGGGGTGATAATCCTTGACACATGGAAGCAACGCATGGAGTACCATATAGTTGACATGGTAGATTATTCGTTGGACCCTTTCGATGGTCAAAACATTTTCTTCTACTCCGCAGCACCTCTCCCGCCGGGTATTGGAATTATCCTTGAGACATTGGGGACTGGAATGTCGGCGGCGATGACAGCTAGGTTCGGTTGTATTAACAAAAAGATGGGAGCGGAAGGTTTAGGTAAATATGGTCATGCGCTGAGGAGGTATGATTTTCACACAACTTGCTTACGGTTCGACCCCTAGCACCGGCTCTTGGAAGAACCCCATTTACTCTCTTCGAATCGCCGCATCACACCAACCTGGTTACCCATTGGAGGTGGACTCGACCATTACCCATGTGGGCTCACAAGTTGATATTTGGGAATAAAAAAATCTTCCATTCGATTCAGAACTGTTGGAATGCAGCTGGCCTTTCTCGGAGATTCTAGATCAAACCCCGCTACCCCTTGATATTGAACAGGTTAAAAAATCTCAAATCCCAGAGGGCTTCATTGCATCCTTCCTAAAAACCTCAAATCAATTGGTTTTTCAACCCTCGCGGGAGATAGGTTCAGGAAAGAACATCCATGAAAAACTCTGAAGCTCTCCGGACGGTCCTCCGCAGCGGTGGACGTAGGGAAAGTGCCTAAAAAGCTCTCGAGAACCTCTAAATATTATCTGCTGGAAAAACGTCTATGTGGAACACTCTCTAGAAATGGAGGAAACGATGGTTTTTGGGTGAGCCAAAGGAAAATATCCCAGCCTTGAAGGGTTGGAAAATTGGTTAGTCTCAAACTGGATGACCTTCCTGGACTACAAACCAGAGATAATGGTCCTCTCGTGCGGTTGGTTTGTTTTCAAGCTCCATAATAGGGAGGATGTCGTCCGAGTCATCCAGAAACACTGGAGAGTGGGAAACATCCCCATTCTCTCCAAAAAATGGATTCCCATGTTCGATGCAGACACGGAGAAATTTGATGTAATTCCGGTATGGGTTAGAATGCCTGGCTTACCATGGGAGTTTTGGAATTGGGACTCTTTTAGAGATATCGGGAATTCTTTAAGAGCTTTCATCGATGCAGATATGTCTTTCACACAGACCAAATGGATTTCGATGGCTAGAATCTCAGTGTCCTTAAACATCATAGCAGGGCTCAGAGAGGAGCTAAATTTCATCTGGGAAAAAGAAAGTGGCAAGAAAAGGCTGGATTATGAAGGAGTGTTGTTTATATGCCACCACTGCCATAGTTACGGACACATGACGAAGCATTGTCAATCAACTGTTAACAAGGCTTTGAAAAAACCTAGAAAGCAGATGGACAATCGAGGCGGGTTGGAAGGGGAAGTGGGCTCACAAAATGCGGGGAGAGAGAATGAACCTATGCAGGAGGTACACACTGAATTGGTTCAATATGAAAGCACTCAAGCAACTTTGGATAGAATTGTTGATTTAGTCACCTCCCGTCCACAACAAACCGAGGCTAACAATGTTGAGAGACCTATGGCGGATCCAACTCTACATTCAACTGACTCTGAAGATCCTCATTCCCTAGGTAAGAATGATGTTTGTTCTCCCCCTATCTCCACTCTGGCATCTTCTTTTAATTCTTTATCATTTTTGGACAAGGATTGCAATGTTTCCCTTCATCCCGTATTCACTATTTCACCTCCTCTTATCCCCTTGGATCAAAATAAGTTTATGTTGAATCCCAACCCATCCCTTACACAACCGGAATCTCCCCTTCCTTCGAGTTCTTCATCTGGAATAACCTCCCATTCTTCCCTAAAAAACGGTTCCATTTGCTTCCACTTAAGATCCAAGGAAATTCCCGTCATCTCGGTATCCAGTACTTTATGTACTGGACTTGGTAGTAATCCTATGTTGATTAAATTAGCTAAGGGTAGGGGACGACCCTCCCACCTCTTCACAGCTCAACATAGGGATATTCAATATCTAGCGGATGGAAAACAAAGAACCATAGTTGGGGCACTTAGAGCAGCGAGAGCCCAGAGAGGGGTTACTCAATGAAAATCTTATCTCTAAACAATAGGGGTTTGGCAAGTAGACCCAAAAAACTTGCCTTAAAAAGGTTGATCTCTCTGCATCATCGGATATCTTTATGATTCAAGAAACTATGGGGATGGAGGAAGATGTTACTGTCTATCTAAAATCAACCTTCACTTTTTACGATTTTCCTTCTATAAATGCTAGGGGGCACTCGGGAGGACTTGCTTAGGGTTGGAACACCAAGGTTTTCAAGGTCTCGAACAACTGGGGTTTTGAATCTGGACTGGGAGTAGAACTCTATCATGTTGGCTTAAATAAGTGCTTCACTATTCTAAATATTTATGGACCCTATATTGAGAAAGTGTTGTACTAGACCACTCTGAGACATAAATATTTCCTAAAAGCTAAGAACTTGATCCTAGGGGGAGACTTGAACTTCACTCTTGGATCCCACTAATTTTGGGTCCACATGAAAGAGAGGACTCTCTAGCTGGATAATTCGATCTCTTGATAAGAGAATCTCATCTCATTGATGTCATCCCTGCTAAACGGATGCCTACTTGGACAAATAGGAGAACAGGTCAAGGGAGAATAGCAAAAAGGTTGGATCGTTTTCTGATTGCAGAAAACCTTGTTGGGAAAAACTTTCGTTTCATACAATGGGTTGACTCTGGAGGGGACTCAGATCACTCTCCAATATGACTTGAAATATTGGGGGACTCCACAAAACCACCCAGCCCCTTCAAATTATGTGTTGCATGGCTAACAGAGGAATATGTTACCAATATTATAAAAGAATTATGGATTCCTTTCCAACCCAAAGAAGGTTTATTTGCAGCACCCCACTTTGTTAAGAATATCACACAGGTAAAACATAAATGAAGGATTGGGATTTAAAAAAAGAAGAAAGGGATGAAAGATAATTAATCCGTGTGGAACTTGAACTCACCCAGATTTAGGATTCTGATGGAGGGGGTTTCCTTACCCTAGAAGCGACATAGCAGCTAAATATTTTGGAACAAAGCCATAGGAAATTATTAATGGAGCAGGAGGAAGCTTGGCGCTTAAAAAGCAGATCTATTTGGTTGGAGTGTGGGGATGAAAACATGAAATTTTTCCATCCTTTCGCTAAGGAGAGAAAATCCCAAAATACCAATTGGGAACTGAAAAATGAAAACAATGAGGCCACATCATCATTTGAAGAGTTGGCCTCTCTGGGTATCTCACATTTTAAATCCATTTTCATGGAAAACATAAGAGCTAACATAGAGAAAGTTATTTGACTTTCTAAATTTTCCCCTGGACTTATCTTCCCTGAAGATAATTAGGATCTCATGGAAGAAGTCTTAGACGAAGAGCTCAAAGAAGCACTACACAACTTTCAAAAGGACAAAAGTTCGGGTCCAAATGGATGGACTATTGAATTTTTTTGGCTCACTATCAGGTCATTGGAGAATATCTTCTCCATCTTGTGGAGGAATCCAGGAAAGGGAGAATAGTGCACCCGCCCTTAAATGCCACTTTCATTTCCCTAATCCCAAAATATGACAAACTTGATTCTCTGAATGACTACCGACCCATCTCCTTATGCAACATCACTTATAAGGTAGTGGAAAAGATCATTGCGAAAAGGCTCAAAAGGGTCCTTTCAAAGATCATCTCCCAGGAACAGTTCGTCTTTTTGGAAGGAAGACAGATGCACGAGGCTATTGGAGTTGCTGAGGAAGGCTTGCACTCTCAAAAAATTAAAGGGATAAAAGGTGATGTTCTAAAAATTGATCTATCAAAGGCTTTCGACAGAGTAAGTTGGTTATACTTGAGGATGTTAATGACACACCTGGGATTTGATTATGATTTTATAAAATGGATCATGAGTTGCATCACAACAGCCTCCTTTGTAGTCCTAATCAATGGGGTTGCCACAAATTTATTTTGTGTCGAAAGAGGTCTTTGGCAGGGATGTCCCTTCCCCCCTACTTTTCCTACTGGTAGCAGAAGGACTGAGCAGAGCCATTTTGGACGCAAAACGAAAGTGAACCTTTACTAGAATTAGCATCACCAACACTCTAAAGCTCACTTACTTACTTTTTGTGGACGACATACTTCTATTATGTGATGGCACATTGAGGGATGCATAAAAGATGGATAACATACTGAAACTATTTCAATCAGCGACTGGTATGGCCATAAATGAACACAAGTCAACCCTCGCTCTTTTCCGCTTAAACGTGGATGAATCAGAAAGGTATGCAAATCTATTTCCTTTTGAAATCAAGAATCTAGATGATGGCCTCAAATATCTCAGTTTCCAATTAAAACCAAATGGCTACAAAATGAGGGATTGGGGTTGGCTTCTCACAAAATTGGAAAAAAAGACTAATGGCTTGGAGTTACAAATGGCCATCTAGAGTTGGAAGACTTGTACTCATAAAATCAGTCTTGGAGGCTATACCGGTTTATTGGATGTTGCTGGCTTGGATTCCAAAAGGAATTCTGGAAAAAACAAGGAAAGAATGCTTCCGGTTCTTGTGGTTTGGGAGTTCAGAGTCCTATGTTGCACCTTGGGTCAACTGGGAAAGACTTGCACAATCGAAATCTTTGGGAGGTTGGGGATTAAAACACATTCACCTCTTTGCAAAATCCCTAGTAGCAAACGCTGGCTGGATAATCCTATCCACTGAAAATATATGGACTGAGGTGGTAAAACATAAATACATTGCACCTGATACACTACTTCAATGGATTAGAAATCCCTCAAGTCCCAGAGTGGGGATCTTCATTATCTGGAAAGCGGTCCTCTCGTCACTTCCGCTCATTGAATGAGGGCTCGGGTGGAAGGTTGGAAATGGATCACAGATCCGTATGAGAACTTAGCCATGGTTGGGTTTCCAAAATAAACATCTTCTCCCCCCTCCCCTTATTCAGTTTCTTCACTCATAGGGCCTCTTCCACTTGAATCATATTGTGGACCCCCACTCAACTAATCTATGGAAACATGGTTGGTTGGGCACGAAAGTTTTGTGCATACCTAAGGAGCACAACATCCATTGGAATGAGTACCTTTTTTCCCTCAGAAACACACATGCCCGAATATTTGATTCACAAGATGAAATTATCTGGTCGCCAACCTCAAATGGAAAATACACACCAAAGCTGGGCTACAAAATGCAGGTCGAAGAAATTTAGATCGGGGAAAAATAGTGGTGGTGGAAAAAAACTTGGAAAACACAATGCCCACTAAAGGAAAAAATATTCATGTGGTGCCTACTAGCAAACATGATTCCTACTTGGGATCGAATGAAAAATAAAAACATCGAGGGACCAGGTTGGTGTGCACTATGCAAACATTGTGAGGAATCGATAAACCATCTATTCCTGAGATGTCCCTTCTCTTTAAATTTATACACTGAGTTGAAATCGCTAACACTTCCATCCATGGAGTGGAGTGGAAACATTGTGGAAGAATCCTGGAAAATTTGGTTCACTCACATTGGATGCTGCTTTTATTCGTGTTTTACCTATGATTGCTATATGGGGCATATGAATTGCTAGGAACAGGGCGATTTTCCAGGAAAAACAAACTACCCCAGAATTTGTTACACAAAATTGTACCTTTATTCAATCATACTTCCCGTAGGAAAAAACCCACCCGTTCCTCGCACTATAGTAGTGGAATATATCAACAAACAAAATCCATGGGAATTCTTCGATGGGGCATCCCAAAATGAAGTTTGTGGAGGAGGTGTTATCCTCTACTTATATGAAAACCATAATTTCAAGATTCAAATGGGCCTTGGGCATGGTTCGAATAACTATGCTGATATTTTTGCACTAAAACTTCTAATCTGCTTTCCTAGAGAAAAACATTGCACACATCTACAGATTTTTGGCGACTCAATGATTATCATAAATTGGATTAATCACGTTCAACGTTGCGACAATATCTACCTAAATTCAATGTTGACAGAAACATTGAGGATCTTAGGGAAGCTTGACACTTTCTCTTGTCGTCATGTCTACAGGGAACAAAACAGTGCGGTTGATCACCTATCAAAGCTAGACCTGCATATACAAATTGGACAGTGGAAAATCAAAGAATAGATAAATGACACTTTTCACGAATATTATCACAAGACGTTTATTGAAGGGGTGGAGTGGACAAACACATGATATATCACTATCACTCGTGTTTTTTTATTTAACTTATGTATATATTTGTTGGACCTCAAGTTCCATTGGGGAACTCAGACACTTTCTGTTGGACTCTTTATGAGACATTTTTTTGTATATGAAGCTGAAAAGCCAATACTGGAAAGGGCTCCTAAAAGCCTTTCGGCAATATGTAATTTGATTATACCTTAATGAAATTATGCTTTTTTCCATCGAAACAAATATAAGAACAAATTACTTGACTTGGGTTATTATAGTTGTGCGACCAAGGATCATGAACATAATTATAAGTTAAATATTGTTTTAATTTGCAACAACTTTTCAATTGATGCAACTGTGTGATTTCTCAATTATAACTAAATCATCTTTTTTCTAAACAAAGAAATTGAAATATGCAATGCAAATAAATGATGATGTGACCATCTTTGGCATGGGATGAGACTTCAAAATAACATATGGATATCATGAGTCAATAAAGACTATAATAGTTTTCTAGAATCAGTTGATGAGTACTTCACCTTAATTTGTATATCTGCAAGTAGGATAAATGGAAATTAAGAGGCAATTTAAGGAATAAGTAAATATCATAGAGAAATAGAATATTTTGAGGTAATTCATGTTATTATTTACATATTATGAATATTAACTAATACATTTTGATATGACAATTTACATATACTAAATGAAGCACAACAAACTCATACAATGATTAAATCGTAAAACATTGAATTGGTTTTTGAAGTAATAATCACTTATTGATTAATATAAAGAATTATAATATAAAAAAATCCATGAAGAAAGGTGAAAGGCCATGCCAGAATGGGCTAACGATAGAATTCTACCTGGGCTTCTATGACCACTTGAAAAATTATATTCTCTTGGTTGCTTATGAGTCAAAGAATTATGGGAAAATGTTGGGGGCCTTAAACTCTACATTTATAGTGTTGATCCAAAAATAACTTGATTCAGTCTCTTTTGAAGGATTTTTTCCCATATGATGTTGCAATGTAATCTACAAGCTAGTGCAAAACTTATATCCCAAAGGTTAAAGCCAATTCTTAGTGTTGTTATCTCAGAGGAGCAATTTGGCTTCCTTCAAAATTGTCATATCCACGATGGTTTCATTAGCATAGGAAGCTCTACATTCTGTCAAACGCTTGAGCCTTAACTCAACCATTCTGAATATTGATTTATCCAAATCCTTCAACATGGTGAGTTGGACTTACCTTTATTTAGTTTTGCTGCAATTGGGCATGAACCTAACAATAGTCAATTGGATAATGGGGTGTATCCAATCTATCTCCTATGTTGTTCTTGTTAATGGGTCTCCCTCAATGTTTTCTAGCACATCTCGGGGCATTAGGAAACGTTTCCCTTTATACCTGTTCTTATTTCTATTGATACCCAATGGTCTTAGCACATTAATTCGAGATGCAAAAATCCAAAGACAGTTACTTAGACTCAAAATCTCTAATTCTGAATTTCTCTCACATATATTTTTCGTAGACGACATCTTTCTAAGTGTTGCAGGTTCCCCCAAAGACCTATTAACATTACACTCAATTCTTAATATCTTTGGTAATGCAACATGTATGGTCATCAATATAGACAAATATTGCCTCATAATGAACAATCTCTCAGATGACATGTCAATCCTGGTGTCTTCCTTATTTCCCTTCCCTAAAAAATATTTGGACGACGGATTAAAATACTTAGGATTTGTTTTAAATCCCAATGCCTATTGTTATGGATATTGGATCTAGTTATACAACAAAATTGAGGCTAGGATTTATGTTTGGGTCAATTGTCTGGTCTCCGGAGGAGGTTGTCTTTTTTTAATCAAATTGGTTGTAGAAAGCATTCCAATCTATTGGATGGATATCTCTCAGATCCCGAAGAGAATTCTTATTATAATTAGGAAAAAATGCTTTAACTTATTATGGTATGGAGGGCAATTATTAGAAGGCACTTCCTTAGCAAAATGGTTTGTGTTAGCATTTCCCAAACATATTAGCAGATGGGGTCTGAAAGAAATTCATTTTTGGTCAATCTTAGGTGGATCGTAGTTTGTGGAGACTCACCCATAATTCCTCTCTCTAGGTTCAAGTTCTTCGTTCAAAATATTTGAATGGGAACTCAATGGTGAACTGGTATAGAAACCCCCACAAGTCTGCAAAAAATGGGTCAATAGGTTGGAAAGCACTGGTAGATGCCTTTGTACAAAAAGGTCCATGTGTAGCATGGAAACTAGGAAATGAAAGAATGATTCACATCAAGGTTGACTCATGGATTGGAATGGATGGAGGTTTTTCTCTCTTTGACCCACTCCTTCCTGTTTTGAAAGCAAATAACATCAGTTTTTTAGCAGATGTTAAATCTCAAGTAGATCAACCATGGGGAAAATAAAGATGGAAATCCACAGAGGATCTCAGAATCTCTGATATATTAGCAGAAGAATGGAATGCTTTTGTTGGTACGCTATGCAAAAATATTTTGCGCCTAAAGGATGATGAAACCGATACTCTTGTCTGATAAAAAAACTTTACTTGCGATTTCACTGTCAAGCTTGGTTAATTGAACTTCATTGAAAATCACTCTCAAACTATCCCTAAATGGTGGTGGATAGGCCCTTTAAAATGCAAGCCTACACTATGGTTGGCTATGTCAAACAAAATGCTCACCTGGGACAACGGTCGAAAGTGAGGCTGGATAGGTCCCTCGCGACGTGCTCTATACAAAAACTTAGAAGAAACAATCAAGCATATTTTTGTTTCTTTCCAATACACATGTGTGATTTGGAAGGAAGTAAAAGTCATTTTAAATCCCCATATGGAATAGCCACAGACCATTATGTTTCAACTGCAACCACCCTCCCTATTATTTTCAAAAGAAACGACTAGGGCCCCTTGTTGGAATAAATTTACCCCATATAGACTTAGGATATCTTTTATTATAATGTTTTAATACTTTCCTAGGTGTTAGAGTAGCTTGTTGGCCCCATGGAGCCTATTTGGCCCACTTCTTGTCATAATGTTTTAATACTTTCCTAGGTGTTAGAGTAGTTTCTTGGCCCCATGGAGCCTATTTGGCCCACTTCTTGTCATACTTATCCACTTGAGCACCCTCATTAGCTTTCTTCCCACTTTTATGCTAGTTTTGGTTAGAAAAAGCGCACTTCTTGCTTTTAGAAGCTTTGCCTTGCTTTTCCTTCTCATAAAGCATCCTGGTTTGCTTTTGAGTTAGATGAGGATAAAGCTAGGGAACACTTTTGGTCTTAGCAAGTTGTAATATTTTTGGCCAACACATCCTCCCTGAGTTTCTCTTATAAATCCATCATCTTTCTTCATTTTCAGCATACATGGGCTGCCATATCCGATTTTTCCAATTCGTAAGCCTCTTGACTAAGTTGGAAAGTTGATGCTGCCACTGATGGGGATATTCATGAGTTGTAATACTGCTTTTTGTGAGCTCCTCTAATTCCTCCTTAGCCATTCGAATTTCAGCCTTATGTATATATTTGGATAGCCACTTCATTTCCCAAGTTTGGTTGATGTACAATTACTCAATAGATTTTTATTGTGTGCATCATTTTTGTCTCAATTTTCAGTGTAATTGTGCAATCTTTGCTAATCAATCGTGTGAGGAATTTCTTGTGAGCATGGATGCACTTGTGAACCGATTTTCGCATGGTATCATAGCACAATTTGCTTCTAGTCACTCTCCGATACTTCCTCTGAGCACCAGAAGCAATGGAGGTTCAATATAAATCATGGGGCTAGTGCCTTGGAGCCACTGGCTCAATCCTTTGGTGTCTAGCCAGACGTGACACACTCTCAAAAGTGCTCAGTGTCAAATTAGAGATTGACTATGCTAACAAACCTTCTTCCTAAGTGTTTTTTTTCAATTTTGCAGGTTACAGATCTAGTCTCACTAGAGCGCAACAGTTAATCATGGAGCAGTCTCAATTCATCATCTTAACTCCATTCAATTACTTTGATTGGAAAGAAGAAATTATAATCCCGTTGAGATCCAAGGGCCTTTAAAGAGTTACTAAGGCACTAAGGTTGAACCTATATCAGTTGTAGAGAAGGCCAAATGGCATAACAGAAAATATGAAGCATATGATCTATTGTGTCTCAGTACTTCAAGGGATCTCTTGTTCCATCTGGATGGTTTATCCACATCGAATGAAGTTTGGGTCAAACTTGAATCTTTGTTTGGAAAGACAGATGAATTATGAGGCCATCAACTGGGGAATGATTTGATTTCTGTTTGTCCGAGCAATTTTGAGGTTATATGAGACTTCTTCACTAAGTTTAAGTCTATGGTTCTTCAACTCAAACAATGTGGGATTGAAAATAAAGATGAGCAACTGATATTGTCCATACTTTCGAAATTGGGTCAAGAGTACTCAGTTTTGTTTCTACCTTCCATGCTACCAAGCTCACAATTTGAAATTGGAAGATGCCCTCCTTGGCAGAGTTGATGGAATCACTAACTCAAGAGCAAGACAANTTCAGGAATTGTTCATCCTCCAAAATTAACTTCTGCCTGACGAACTCGAGAGAAAAAACCCTCTTAGTCAGGAAGGTAGGTAAAATATAGGGCTCGTGCACGAATCCATACAACCTGATCAATGTAGCATCCTTCTGTAGAAACCAGTCACCAAATGCCAGTTCTTTCTTCAACTGCATCATTGATTTCATCTCTGGCAACACCCTAAGTAGTTCCTCTCCAAAAATGACTTTATAAACAGCAAACAAAATATACTTCACATAATTAAAGTCATTGTCTTCTAAATCATCTGTGTTAAGTAATCGAGAAAACTGCAAATTTTCTGCGCTCCTATACAGAACCATTTTTACCAGCTGCGTATGATACCTGAAATACCTAGCATTTGGGAATTTGTTCAACTGTACATGTATTCTCTCTGTTAAAAATTCTTCGAATTTGAGGGACAGGACGAGCCCATTTTCAAACTCCGACAAACTGATGCTAATCCTAAAAAGCAGACTCAACTGAACTTCAGTTACCCACAAATTTGCATCTAATCCTAAAAATAGAGCCACCAAAGAAAGGACCAACTGGGAATTGTCATCAAAAAGGCTGACATCTAACGGGTAAGGTGTTTATGCGACTTCTAAGCCGAGCTTTAGACATGTAGTTAGAAAAGCATGGCGGCTTTCGGGGTAGTTTGGCAGAACAAGGCAACGACTGACTCTTCAGAAAAATCCTCTAACTCAAGGTCCGGTGACACAGGAATGATGAAATAACTCCTAATGACTGAGGCATCTACTGTACAGACGATTCTAGAACCATGGGCATCCATGATTATTCTTTGGTTTTCCGAGTAATTTTGAGAACACCACGACACGAATTCTGGGAAAGGCACTACCTGGTCAAGGAAAAAAAAGATAAATGACGACCTAAAAACCCTATGTATATCCAGGCCCTGCTCAAGTAAGGCCTTCAACCTTTTCTTAATCTCCGAGAAGGGATCCGAACGTATGTGTCAAACACATCAACATCCCTATCCTCTAGGGTGACTTTAACCCTAGAACTGGTAGAAGCATGTTCTTCCTCCATTTATGGGTATAAAAAGACTTGGATTTGCAAAACATGGCGGTTACAATGGCCTACCTATCACTGAAGCCAAGCGCACCTCCTCCTGTTGTCCTCTTCCGCTTGTACACATCCAGAATCTTCCGACTGTGAAAGGGCTGAGGATCAAATGTCAACCCTTAGGTGTGCGCTTTTATATATATAACCCTATTCGCATAACCATCGAAATAATCCGCCAACTGTCTATCAATTTCCGTCGTTGATCTCTCACGTGTTGCTCTCTGCTGTCACATCTGGCCCACCTTTAACCATTGATTTGACTACCCCACTTTTCCTGCCATTGGATCACACCTCCATATCCCATCTGCACTGTCTATCTTGTCAGCACGTGCCCATGGGGCGATATCGCATGCACCTAAAGTGGTTTCACATACAACCTTTCTGCCTCACGACGAACTTTGGTGCTGACACCTGTCCAGTAGGTTTTCTCATCGTGACCACTTTGCTGCTTATCCTCCCCGTAGGTCTTTGATGCGACGATCAACACCAGCAATTGATCACCCCCCAATTCTGTACATCCTCGGTGAGGATCCACAACGTGTTTATCTCCTTCAGCTTCCCCATTAGTGGGGTCCTCACCATTATCTTTCACACAACTATAGCCTCCACCGCTTTTGATCTGGTCCCCTCGTATGCCGCATCGTCGATCTCCTGGAGACCCGAGGCCTCACTAAGGATAGCTATCCCGAACCGTCGGATCCAAAGACGATGAACCTCCGCCGTTGATGCTAGTGCCCTGTCCCCACCATAGCGACATCGCATGAGCCCGAGACTGTTTTTCTTACCGCCTCTTCTCCTTGCAATGCCCTCTAGAGCCGACACCTGTCTGGCAATACTTCTCATTGCAACCACCTACCATCCATCCATTCTGGGCAACTCGTCCATGCAATCGTCAACGAGAACCGTAGATCTTCCATCTATGCCCGATTGACGGCGCCAACCTGTGCAGTACTTAACTCTTCACATTTTTGCCCGCAGACTATAGGTTTTTGGGTCTTTTTACCCTCCTTTGGTCATTTTATTTTCCATATTAATACCCTTACTTCGAAATTTGTCTATCTTTACTACATTGGATCCTTCTAGACTACTTCTTCTCATGCCTTAGCACCTAGTTATGGAGAATGGAGGGTATCTCAAGCATCCACCAGGTAGTTTTTTAACCCTCCACCTTTTATGTTTTGGTATTTATGCTACAAAAAATAGTTAGGTGCTAACAGCTGGAATTCAAATGTAGTATATTGTGCCCTACACACCTCAATAGAATGGTGTGGCAGAGAGGAAGAATATATCCCTCAATGAGATGGCCACCTGCATGCTACAGTCCAAGTCTTTGTCTCCAAGACTCTAGGTTGAATCCATTAATTGTGCAACCTATATTCAGAATAGAGTGACTCACAAAGCCTCGAAAGGTATGAATACTTTTTAATCTTGGAGTGGACACAAGACAAATGTGTCACATTTCATAATTTTTGGCTAGACTAGAGCATGGGCTAGAATACCTCCAGAGAAGAGAATGGATTTGCAACCCCAAAGCCAACCTTTCATTTTTTTGGCTATCCAAAAGATTCAAAGGGTTACAAATTGCTCAATTTGACCACTAATAAGACCTTCATTGAAAGGAGTGTGCAATTTGAAGAAGAACCTTGCAGACAGTTCAATTGGAAGAAGGAGAATGTTCACATCCACCACCTAATGAAGAAAGTGATCCCACACATGAAACTTCAAAATATGAGTCTAATGATGATGAAGAAGAGCATCTTATTGCAGATCAAAATCCACCTACAAGACTGAAGTGAGCTGCAAAAACCATTGAAGAAGCAAGAGAACTTGCGGGTGACCCTCAAGATACTAGAAAGACTAGGTCTCAATTTCACAATGCACATTGTCCATTTTCAGCCAGTGATCCTTACCTTCCTGAAAGATGATATATAATGATTGGATATGATAATGTATCATATGTTGAGGATTCCAGAGATTCCATATGGCAAGCAACCATGGATGAATATTTTCAGTCTCTTCAAAATAACCAAACATGGGAACTAGTTTCTTTTCCACTTGGTAGGAAATTGGTTCAGTGTAAGTGGATATTTCGGACAAAGGTAGTTGTTGATGGTGCAACAGTGAAGTAAAAAGCAAGTCTAGTGGCTAATGGCTTCTCCCAAGTCCAAGGTCTTTAATACAATGAGTCTTTGGCACCAGTATCCAAGATGGATTCAGTCAAATTAGTTATGGCAGTTGCAGCATCCAAGCAGTAGGAAGTGCACCACACGGATGTGAAAAGTGAAATCCTCCATGGAGACCTTGAGGAGGAGATTTATATGCAGTATCCATAAGGTTATGTGAATGAACCCTCCCTTGTGTGCAGGTTGAAAAGGTCTCTCTATGGTCTCAAGCAAGCTCCTAGAGCTTGGTATGCCAAAATGGACAATTTTCTCTTGTCACAAGGTTTCAACAGATGCAAATCTAACACAAATGTTTAATTGAAGCATTTAGTTGTTGTATTATATGTTGATGATATTTTGATTGTTGGGAATTCAACTAATGAGATTGCTTCAGTAAAATCTGCTTTGCATCATGCATTTTCTATGACTGATTTGGGACTACTAAGACAATTTTTGGGGCTTGAGATCACTCAGTCCACTTCAGGAATATAGGTATCTCAGTCAAAATATGCATCATATATGCTCACAAAGTTCATAATGCAAGAATTTAAGCCAACAAAGACTCCCTTTCTCTCCGTAGGAAGACTTGAATATGGTGACTCTACCCCGCAAGTGAACAACACTTTGTATAGGCAGCTTGTTGGGAGTTTGTTATATCTTACTCACTCTCGACCTGATTTAGCTTTTGCAGTTAGTGTTGTGTCAAGGTATATGTAGGAGTATCATGAGATCCACTTAAAGGCATCCAAAAGGATCTTGCATTATGTGCAAGGAACCAAGTCATTTGGGATTCATTATGCTGCAAATTCTTCATTGGATCTTTATGGTTTCTCAGATTCTGATTGGGATGGAGACAACTCATAATGGAAGTCAAATTCTGGATATATTTTCATGCTTGGAGGAGGTCCAATATGTTGGTCAAGTAAAAATCAAAGTGCCATTGCACTTTCATCTACAGAGGTTGAATATAGAGGAGTTGTAAATGCAACCACTCAGGGTGTCTGGTTGCAAGGTATGCTTTCAGAGTTTGAGATTGACTTCTNAGAGCACACATCCTTCTTTTAGAATCTTTGTCCTGCTTTTCTTGCTCATAAAGCATCCTGCTTTGCTTTTGAGTTGGATAAGGATAAAGTAAGGGCACCTTCATGGGCTTAGCAAGTTGATATCTTTTTGTCCAAAAAATACTCCCTGATTTTCTCTTTTAAAGCCATCATAATTATTCTTTTTCATTATACATTGGTCGCCATATCTGATTTTTCCAATTCGTGAACCTTTTGGCTAAGTTGGAAAGCCGATGTTGCCACTAATGGGGATTTTCATGAGTTGTAATTCCGCATTTTGTGAGCTGCTAGAATGCCTCCTTAGCCATTCGAATTTCAGTCTTATGTATATATTTGGACAAAAAATTCAGTGCCTAAGATTGGATGATGTACAATTAATCAATAGATTTTTATTGTGTGCATCATTTCTGTCTCAATTTTTAGTGTAATTGTGCAATCT
>NWUY0300041927.1:4542-14912 GCA_004151065.3 Larix sibirica
GACGGGATTCCATGGGAATCACTGTTACCTCTCTACTGAATTTGGGGTTACTGGCTTCCAAGTTTATGGTCTTTTAACCAATGTCTATGGCCCCCATACCCCCCAGGATAAAATTGCCTTCATTAACTCCCTGAGGTGAGTTGGGGATGGTGTGGAAAATCAACATTGGATAGTGGGAGGTGACTTTAACCTTATCACCTCTTTAGAGGAAAAAAAGGGAGGAAGACGACACCTTGAGGATGAATGTGGTCATTTCTGGGATACTATTGAAGACCTCAAACTTGTTGATGTTGTCCTAGGGGAAGGATTATTTACATGGAATAACAAACGAAAAGGATACCGCCATATTGCTTCACAAAATGGATCATTTCCTAGTTTCCAAATCAGTCATGGAATCAGGAAGTGAAATTGCAACCTCTATTCTCTCGGCGATTAGCACAGATCACTGATTAGTGGAATTGTGGTGGAGTGGGCTGGGATCTAAATTTAAAAAACCTTTCTGCATTGAACAATTCAGGTTATGCCATCCTAATTTCAAAGGGAAGGTAACACAATGGTGGGATGAGCTCAGCTCAGGAGAGGGCCAGAGTATGTACAAGTTCCAACAGAAACTGAAGGTTCTCAAGGAGAAAATAAAGAAGTGGAACAACGAAGAGTTTGGGAATATCATTGAGGAAGAAAGAGCCCTAGAATCCAGGATGGAGGAAGTCCAAAAAGGGGGCATGTACTTAGGATACACCTCTAAGCTGCAAAATGAGGAAGCTAATGTTTATAACAAATTGCTAGAAAGGTAGTGTCAGGAGTAAATCCTGTGGCATCAAAAGGATAGAGTCAACTGTCTTCAAGATGGTGAAAGGAACACTAAATTATTCCATAGATCGGTCATTCAGAATCGAATGCAGAACAAGATCCTAAAGCTAAAAAACAGGGAGGGAGAAAGGTTAGAGACAAGAGAGGAGATAGCGGGGGAAATCAACAATTTCTTTCAATACATAATGACTGAAACAACTATTGATAGAAGTAGAAACATTGAGCTGATTACCCAAAATATTCCTGCTCTAGTCACGCAAGAGCAAAATGATCTCCTAATTAAGCCAATCACAATGCCCTAAGTGAATGAAGCAATGCAACAAATGGCGGATGGGAAAGCCTCTGGACCTGATGGCTTCACCACCAATTCTTTCACTATTTATGGGATCTCATCAAGGTGGAAGTCTGGAAAATTGTGGAATCATCCAGATGCTCCAAGAAAATCCTTCCTGCTTTCAACGCCACCTTCTTAGCCCTTCTCCTTAAGAGTGAGGGGGAGGAATGCCCTGATAAGTTTCTCCCTATTTCTCTCTGCAATGTTATTTATAAAATTGTAACAAAGGTGATTCCTAATCTCCTTAAACCTATTCTCCCCTCTCTCATCTCCCTAGAGCAGTCTAGGTTTATGGAAGGCAGGAAAATCATGGATGGCATTATCCTTGTTCACAAGATGCTCCACTCCCTCAAAAAAGAAAAAATCTCGGGAATGATGTTGAAACTCAATATTGCTAAATCCTATGACAAGCTGAACTGGCAATTCATCAGGGCCATGCTGCATGCTTTTGGCTTCTCGGATGATTGGATCAGATGGATCATGAAACTTATCTCAATTGCCTTCTCTTCCATTTTGTTGAATGGTGTTCCCACTGGCTTACTCAAACCGTCTAGGGGGATTCGACAAGAGGACCCTCTATCTCCCTTCCTCTTCATTATTATGGATGAAGGGTTAGGAAGAAAAATCAAGGCAATCATGATTTGCAACGGTTCATTATTCACCCTAGAGCGGATCGTCACACACATCAATAGTTTGTGGATGATACTATGATGATGGGTCACCCTTCTGTTCAGGAGGCCAGGAAAATTCATCTCTGCCTCACAAACTTTGGTAAAGCTTCTAGTCTAGAGTTTAATGAACAAAAATATCAGGTCTTTTTTTTCAACACCCCTAATATTACTAGAAGAAACATTCGTCGAATTCTGGGTTTCTAAGAGAACTCCCTTCTGTCCAAATACTTGGGTGACCCCTTGGTCGACTCCATGGCTTGTTAGGGATCATGGAATGGTATGCTAGATAAAATGAGGAAAAAATTATCCAACTGGACTCTTCGACCCCTGAATTTTGCAAGTCGCCTGGTTCTGGTTAAAGCAGTTATGCAAGCTATTCCTATGTATCTATTTTCGGCCATGGCGGAACCCAAAGATGTTCTGAGGGAAATAAGAAACATTCAGCACAATTTTCTATGGAGCGGCCAAAGGGGGACATCGAAAATGGGCCCTGGTCAAATGGGAAACGATTTCCTCTCCCAAGGGGCATGGCGGTCTTAATCTTCGCGACCCTGAAAAATTCAATTATGTCATTGGAGCTAAAATCTGGTTGTGATGGATCACCCATAGCCAAGAACCCTGGGCTAAAGTATGGAATTCCAAATATGTTGATGGATGGGAGATGGGTAACCTGATTCGTTTCTCTGAAAATGTTCCAGGATCCCATATTTGGAAGACGGCCATTCAAGGAAGGAACCTTGTTCAGGATAACAGTTTATGGGAAATCAGAAATGGTCAAAGAGCTAACGCCTGGGAAGAATCCTAACAACAATTACCCCCTATTTCTAGTAGTGTTGAAGCTCCCCTTTTCATTCAGGGGTGTATCAATAATAACAAAGTTTTGGTCCAGGATCTCTGGGAAGCAAACACCCCAGAACAAGAATTTAGGGTTTGGGCGGCATGCGACTGGTTGGAACAATTCAGTCCTGAAGAGGAAATAAATAGGATGGATGAAGCTTTGAATAATCGTAGAATCAAAGTTCACACATGGGGGGATAAACTCCAATGGGGGATTCAAACCTAAGGGAAACTTTTCTATCAAAGAAGCCTACAACATATGGATGGGTTTCAATAATCGGGCCCCGGCTCTGAAATGGAAAAAACTGTGGGATGCCAACCTGTGGCCTAAAGTATCAATATTCATCTAGTTGGTAATTAAACAACACATTTTAACTGGAGACAATTTTCAGAAGAGAGGATTGAGATGCCCTTACCAGTGTGTCATGTGCAATATGGAGGAGGAAACCATGCACCATATTTTGGACTCATGCCCTTTCACTTCGCACCTGTGGGATCGTGGGGCAATGATTTTCAGAAGGTCTGATAGGAACCACAACAATCTAGTCCAAACAATCTGTGAATGGACCAAGGCTCCATTCAAAAATCCTATGGTTAACCGTCTCTGGAAAATATTCCCATATTTTCTAATGTGGGAAGTATGGAAGGAGCGAAACTCCAGAATTTTCAGAGATAAATCTAACTCTGAGGAAAGAGTGTGGAATTCCATCCAAAATAAGATGATTGAAACTGTGAAATTAAAATCTTGGGATAATACCGACTAGGATACCAATGAGGCAAAGTATTTAATCTCGCAATCTTGGGCATTTCCGGTGCGGTTCCCTATTTTGGAAAACAAAAAAGCACGCCTCTGGCCTGTTCTAGCCCTCAGTTCTGGTCCCCCCCAGACTAGCTTCTTCAAACTAAATTTCGACGGAGCCTCGAAAGGAAATCCAGTCCCATCGGGATATGGTTTTGTAATCAGAAACGATGCGGGAGTTATGCTTAGTTTCAAAATTGGATATCTCAGGATTGAGTCGAATAATGTCGTTGAATTGGAGGGCCTTCTCCAGGGCGTCTAGTTGGCGAGATCTCAGAATTGGACCCCTCTCATTGTTGAAGGAGACTCAAAGGTTATCCTCCACATGGATTCTAAAATCCACCATGGAAACCAAGCTCCAAAGTGGCATCCTCCTTGCAGCTAGAGGGGATACTAAAAAAATTGGCGATTATTTTTAACCTTGGACTAGCTCTAACCTTTACAAATGTGAAAAGGAATGGGAACAAATTAGCGGACATGCTTGCTAACCTAGGGAGTGATAAACACATGGCCATCTGTGCTCACTCGTGGGAGAGCCTGCATGATACGATGACGAGGGACAAATGTAGGGATACTCTATCCCAAGACATCATGTGTCATCGTGTTGAACAGGAGAGGCGATGTCAATCTGAGTCTATCCATGACACGTGAAGGCTTGTCTCTTCTATTTTACTCTTCCCTCCCAAGCGAGAAGTTATGAGGGAGGTATCTTCATTTCCTTTGAGGGATTCAGTCTTATCCAGATTAGGGTTAGTACTTAGATGATATACGTGGAAAGAAGGAGATCCGCCTATGCGTGTGGGAGCCATTTCCAAAACCATTCATAGTACGATTTTATTTCAATGGATGGTACCTAGCTAATAATTATCTGGGGTGGCAAACTTCCTTATAAAGATTGGTAGGGTGGTGGCTATGAACGTATTAGCCAGAGTATGCACTGCATGCATTATACGGGTGCTTTGTTGCTAATGGAGAAAGGTAAAAGAAAGAGTGCGGGCATTATGGGATATCACAGTAATGAGGAAGGGCGAAAGGCCACTGCTGTCCGACGCCAATGTCGTAATAGAGAAGATACTCCAGGGGATTTAAGTGGGAAATTTTCTCATGCCCAACAGTGAGCTCGTTGGGAGTCCAGGATCTTTGCACTCGACTTGCCTTCGGCCATCCAACAATAAATTCAGGGAGTTGATCAACAATTGTGGCAGAAGTTGGATAAGGAGACCCTGCATGAGGAAAGAAGGAATATCGAAAACTGGGTCATGGACCCAGGGAATACGGTTGGTCGGTTTAGTATGTATGAGCATACCATAGCACTCTATTGGGTGATGAAGAACCTTGTCGGGTATACTCTCTAGGATAGGTTGGAGCAGAAGAACGAGAGCGCGTAGATGGACTAGGAGCAGAGCATTCTCGAGGAAACCAAAGAAATGAATCGAAAGTTGTACTTCCTTCTACAGTCCATGGAACTTTGGTCTCCTCCAGTACTAGTGCCAACTCCTAATGCTCCTCCTCCGGGTCATTTCCCAGATTTCCCTTACATCTTATTGTAGTTGGTGGGAGGGGCTGTCACGAATCTTGGGTATAAGCCATGAGGTTGTAGTTGGTTCTGTTATGTTTCGGGTACAGTTAGCTTCCTGTTTAGGCTGCAACAATGTAGTGAATTTTGATTCTCTGTTTTCAATGGTCGTCAAGTTGAAATTTTGATTATTATGGTTAGAGTAGTCTTTCAGTTAGGCCTGCGATCCTGGTCATGCAGAAAAGTTAAGTTGAATTTTTGGTCATTATGAGTAGAATAGACTTTCAGTGTCTCCCTTTTGTTAGGCTAGTGATCCTTGTCATGCAGAATAGTCTCAGTGCTTCGGCCTACTTATTCTCGAATGTATTTTCTCTTTTCTTTATATAATATAAAATCTTTCTTACCCCAAAAAAATTCAAGACAGTGCTTCTCGTGGAGGTTGATATAGTGCTTATATATAGATTGAAATATTTCTTCATATTGCTTCCCACACTCAATCATGGTAGAATTCTCACTCTAGTCTTTTACCAGATGGAATTCTAACCAAAACATCAAATCCTCATGTTTGACGAGGTAGAAAGGGAATGGATTACCTGTTTTTGTTTATGAGATTATTTGACAATCACGAAAAAAAAAATAGTACACATAATATTTTCCATCGTCAATATTTGTAATCTATTATGGTAAATAAAGATCAATNATGCTTGCTAACCTAGGGAGTGATAAACACATGGCCATCTGTGCTCACTCGTGGGAGAGCCTGCATGATACGACGATGAGGGACAAATGTAGGGATACTCTATCCCAAGACATCATGTGTCATCATGCTGAACAGGAGAGGCGACGTCAATCTGAGTCTATCCGTGACACGTGAAGGCTTGTCTCTTCTATTTTACTCTGCCCTCCCAAGCGAGAATTTATGAGGGAGGTATCTTCATTGCCTCCGAGGGATTCAGTCTTATCCAGGATTAGGGTTAGTACTTCGACCGTATATGTGGAAAGAAGGAGCTTGGCCTGTGCGTGTGGGAGCCATTTCCAAAACCATTCGCAGTATGATTTTCTTTCAATGGATGGTACCTGGCTAATAATTATCTGGGGTGGCAAACTTCCTTATAAAGATCGGCAAGGTGGTGACTATGAATGTATTAGCCAGAGTATGCACTGCATTCATTATACGAGTGCTTTGTTGATAATGGAGAAAGGTAAAAGAAAGAGTGCGGGCATTATGGGATATCACTGTAATGAGGAAGGGCGAAAGGCCACTACTGGCCGACGCCAATGTCGTAACAGAGAAGATACTCCAGGGGATTTAAGTGGGAAATTTTCCCGTGCCCAACAGCGAGCTCATTGGGAGTCCAGGATCTTTGCACTGGACTTGCCTTCGGCCATCCAACAATAAATTCACAGATTTGAGTAGCAATTGTGGCAGAAATTGGATAAGGATACCCTGCATGAGGAAAGCAGGAATATCGAAAACTGGGTCATGGACCCAAGGAATACAGTTGGTCGGTTTAGTATGTATGAGCGTACCGTAGCACTTTATTGGGTGATGAAGAACCTTGTCGGGTATGCTCTCTAGGATAGGTTGGAGCAGAAGAACGAGAGTGCGTAGATGGACTAGGAGCAGAGTATTCTCAAGGAAACCAAAGAAATGAATCAGAAGTTGTACTTCCTTCTACATTCCATGGAACTTCGGTCTCCTCCAGCGCCAGCGCCAACTCTTGATGCTCCTCTTCCATGTCGTTTCCCGGATTTCCCTTCATCTTATTGTAGTTGGTGGGAGGGGCTGTCACGAATCTTGGGTATAAGAAATGAGGATGTAGTTGGTTCTGTTATGTTTCGGGTACAGTTAGCTTCTTGTTTAGGCTGCAACAATGTAGTGAATTTTGATTCTCTATTTTCAATGGTCGTCAAGTTGAAATTTTGATTATTACATGGTTAGAGTAGTCTTTCAGTCAGGCCTGCAAGCCTGGTCATGCAGAAAAGTTAAGTTGAAGTTTTGGTCATTATGAGTAGAATAGACTTTCAGTGTCTCCCTTTTGTTGGGCCAGTGAGCCTTGTCATGTAGAATAGTCTCAGTGCTTCGGCCTACTTATTCTCAAATGTATTTTCTCTTTTCTTTATATAATATAAAATCTTTCTTACCCAAAAAAAAATCAAGATAGTGCTTCTCGTGGAGGTTGATATAGTGCTTATATATAGATTGAAATATTTCTTCATATTGCTTCCCACACTCAATCATGGTAGAATTATCACTCTAGTCTTTCACCAGATGGAATTCTAAGCAAAACATCAAATCCTCATGTTTGACGAGGTAGAAAGGGAATGGATTACCTGTTTTTGTTTATGAGATTATTTGACAATCATGAAAAAAATATAGTACACATAATATTTTCCATCGTCAATATTTGTAATCTATTATGGTAAATAAAGATCAATTGTTGTACGTACACAACGTAGATTTTACACTTTCAAACTCGATTTCTTATAGGTTCACGCAATACTCTTTCTAATGTGAGGTGATATTAAGAATCTATTGATTATATTTGATTATTTAATTTATCCTCCTTCCATGAGTTTACTTACACTTTCTACATGTTTGTCAAAAATAGCAATAGAATAAAGTATATCACAAACAAATCAATTAAGGAAGATAAATATAATTAAGATGGAGTTATCCATGGATCAAATCCATTTGGAAAAAAAATACATGATATTTCATCTAAAACTAACAATAAAGAATGATAAGTACAAGGAACAAAATTTGGATTTAATCGAGCAACAATGGGAATAAGGGAGCCCTGCACAACAAGGCTAAATATGGAACTAGTATTGATGTATGAATGAGATCAAATGAGAATAGGATAGCAATACATATAAAGAAAGATAGGCATGTAACAAGTTAGTAGCTGAGGTTGAATTGAGGTGGATCTTTGATTGCCTTCAATTCCTCTTTTTTTATATAAAATGTAATGTTGGTTGATCAGCTAATAATGATGGAGGAAAGCATGAAATTTGATAAATATTATGCTTAAAGGGGATTTGGACTTCTTACCTTGTGTTCCCATGTCAGGGTTTGTCAATCCCATCCAAGGAAGGTTGTGAAGATGAATAGAATGCAGAGGGCCACTTAATGGGGTCAATTGAGGTAAGGTAATATGAGGTGTGTAAGGTAATATGAGGGGTGTAAGATACACCATATGGAAGAAAAAAAGTATAAGTTGTGATGGTGAACCATTGTTTACATATTTTTTTCAAAACCTTTCTCCCTATTTTAGAGGGTTTACTTTAAACAAAACATGGAAAGCAAGTAGAAACCTCCAATGACCGTGAATAGCTAATGAAATATCCATTCACTATGGTTCACGTGTATGTTATTCATTAATTAACAAAACATAGTCATGCATTTAGTGTGGAACATATAGTGAGAAGACACGGTGGAGGAGGTCACAATATACATGTTCACCATCAAATCAACCTCAAATTGATTACATACAATAGGAGTTTTTAATGGAAGTCTAGCACTAAAATCCATATGGTATGTATTAGAATTTAAAAGTGCACCTCATATCTAAATTGTCACTTGTATAATAAAGTATATATTTTCTCTCTATATATATTTTTAACATGAAATGGTGAAAACGCTTTATACAAATTCATTCCATGAAAAACACCATATGGAAATCAATGCATTACCTGGTAGAAACCCTTAGTTATTCTTAAGACCTACCACTAATTCTTAATGCTTTACACCCATTGTTCATGCATTCTTTGATCATATAAATGTTTTGACTAATGTTGATCATTTAATGTAGCCATAATATTCTAGCATTCATATCTTGCTCTAGTGCATAAGAGATCTTGAGATTAGAGATCTTTGGATTTTCTATGTTTCTTCCTTTATGGTTCCTTCGTTTTTTGTTTTTCTTATACATATTATATATGTAAAGGGTGGAAAAAGAATTAATAATTAATAATAGTTCTTTATAGAGTTTCATAATAAATGGTTTTGTGATTTTGTAACGACTGATTTTTAATGAAGAGGTTTTTATTGTAACATTATTCATGTTAATCAATGGCAATAACTTGAAAAATTAAATGGAATGAATTGAGCCTATTGAAAAAATTAATAAATAAAAGAAAAAGACAAACAATCATAATGAGACTTGGAAAGAAGAAATACTAAGTTGTAGAAAGGAGAGCATGAACGTATTTATCAAACCACACGGTATGGGGGAAAACATGAAACAATTTAAACAACTTATGTAATCCATACACATTATTTTTTGAATGTAAATATGACACATTTTCAACCACATATTAGTCAACAAGATGGAAATTCTTTGAAGTAGAGTTGGATTTAGGTCATCATTTTGCATGCTTCAAATATAAAAGTACCATCAAAAGATACATAATTAACTATGCACAAGCAAGGGAGACAACTAAATATTGAGATGTAAATTTGAAGAGACAATGAGGAAGACTAAAAAAGATGACTCTAGAGAATTAAAAAGTCATAATGTAAATAGATTAAAAGAAATAATTAACACTAAAAGTAGTACAATTCTATTAATTATATATTCTCATAATTAATTTTAATAAGAATTGAACCTCGATAGGGAGGATAACAATCATTCATCCCAACCACCCAAATTACATCAAATGAACTTTAACATAAATCATACTTATTTAAACACTAATTTATAACGTTCTCTCATTTGTCTTTGTCTTGGACATTTCATTTCCTAAGCTAGTTTATTTTTATTCTTTATATAAAAGGAAAAAGTCGAAAAACTCCCAGTCTCGTGTCGATGGCAACTCGGGCTTTCTTGGTCAATCGAAGTGGCCTTCAACACGTGAGTAAAAGTTGAGAAACTACCAGTTAGTCTCGGTGGCAAATCGGACTTTCTTGGTCAATCTAAGTGGCCTTCAACACGTGAGTCCCCATAGTAAAAAATCACGAGTATGACTCACGCCTAATTACCTGAGTTGGCTCAGCTTCTTCAAACAATTAAAATTGAGAATATATTCCGAATGGGAGAGTTGGAACATTGAATTTAATCTCTAAATATTTTTTTTCACTAAATCTACAGATCCAGTTCTCCCGGTGCGGCGGTACTATAGAGGCGGTAAGAATTTCTACGAAGACCTCAACTTGCAAACAATGGTTATCTGAAATAAGCTTATATAGAAACTAGACCAATTTAGGGTTTTCAAATGAACAGAAAAAGCTTTGTTCAGAGATGCTGTACAAAACTCCAGACTCATATGTTTTCGTCTTGCACTGACCCTTACTATGAACTGTATCTAGAATATACTCGAATAACATTTTCATGGACTTCGAAGAAACCCTAAGACCTTTTCAGATGCTGAAAAGTAGAGTGAATCTAGAAGATGGAAGAA
>NWUY0300041932.1:0-13152 GCA_004151065.3 Larix sibirica
TTTTACTAATGATATGATAAAAATATACTTAAGATTGGTTAAATAAGACTCTTAACAAAAGCAATAGAGTCATTATCTTGTAAATAAAAAAAGAGCATATCGCATATGTAAAATAACCATATAAATGTTCCAAGTCCAAAATAATACTAGGAAATTATCACCATGTTTTTTTTAAAGTGTGTCCCAGTGTTAGTATATTTTAGAGTTTGCAACATAATATCTTTTAAGCTAATTGTTGTTTCATGAACGAATCAATTCACGACATTTATTATAAATTAAGTGTTCATGAAAGTTTTTTTTATGAAATTGCAATATGCTTTGGAATGTAAATTAGATTCATAATACTTCAAAACATACAAGCAATTCAACATGTTCTTATATATCAAATCATAAATTAATGTTTCAATCAACATATTGTAGAAAGAGTGCAATTGCTCACCCACACAACACTCAACCAGCAGGTCCTAAGCATCTCTTGCAACATGAACATCTTGAAACAACATCTCTTTTATAAATTTAAACACTGCTCAACACGAACATCTTGAAGCATCATCTCTTTTATAATTTTAAACATGGTTGTTGCAAGACAATCATGTATTCAAAATATGCCAAACTAAAATTAGAGTCAAATATAAAATTCAACCCTAGATATAATGAAAAACACGAACATCTTGAAGCAGCATCACTTTTATAATTTTAAACATGGTTGTTGCAAGACAATCACGTATTCAGAATGTGCCAAAGTAAAATTATAGTCAAATATCACTGGATAGCTCCGCAAATCCCAACTACAATGATTAGCAACACCAACAATTAAACATGCAACAATTCATATGCCACACACATCATGTAAGATAATTTACAGATTTACCTTGGATTGTTATAATTTCAATACTCTGGGTGTTATGGTAGGCACATCGCCATTACTATGGCACTTGTTGATTTGGTAGTAGAAGAAATAATCAGATTGTATTTGGTGTCCTTACATTAGGACCCTATAAACTGGTAGGTTGGGTTGATCATTTAAAGATTTTATATATCTGAGCTTCGAGGGGTAGGTGGTTGTTTTCTTATTAACGACAGCATATAAGTCATTTTAAGCGTTTCAATTCGAAGGATTGAATGGCATTAAAAAGACCAATCTTGGGATAGGTTGTTATTCTTTTCATTAAAAGACCAATTTTGGATGTGTTTTTAATAATCAACCTTGGAGTATAAGTTATTATAAGTTTTTTTATTTGAAAGATTGGATGGTGTCAAAATATTGCTCATTGTATTTTGAGGTCAAATTTATCAGAATTTACTTGTTAATTGGTAATGAAGATAGATATCATTGGTTGTTGTCCGTAAATGTAAATTAATTTATCATCATTATTTAAAAAAAACTACGCCACTTAAAATGACATGTTGATAGTTCATAAAGAATAGATTTTTGTTCATACCCAAAATTTTACGAGTCTTGAATCATTAACATATTTCCTTATATTCAATAAAGAAAAGTTCTTTATTAATCAAACAATTTTTAATTTTACTCTAAAACTATTAAAAAAATCATTTTTTAAATCAAATCAAATCAAATTTATAATCTTGTATTTCACTAATTTAATAAACACAAATATAATTATTATTTTAATTATTGTGAGAGATTTCTCCCCCTGTACCTTCAGGTTTACAAATGTAACATACATGGCTGTGTAGATTCGTAGGTAATATGTCACATTTGGTTCAATCTTATTCTCTGCCATATTTTGGTCACATCAATGATTTTTAAACTAGTAGTGTCATTTTCATATAATACGATAGTGTGGTTTAATATTAAAAGGAAATATTCAAGGGAGGATGCTATAACCATAATGCCAAAAGTGAGGTAAAGTGAGGTAGTGTAGATGATGATGTTGTTGAAGACTTCCATTGCCATTTTTTTGCATTAATAATTTTTATAGTAGTGTCATGTATGTATGGTATCAAAGTGTGATTTAACATAAAAAGGAAATGTTCACATGTGATTTGACATAAAACGGAAATGCTCACATGTGATGTTAGTTAAAGTAGTAGTGTCATTTCATATGGTATCAAAGTATGGTTTAATATTACAAGGAAATGTTCAAAGTGAGGATGTTGATTCCTAATTCCAAAAGGGAGGTAGTGTAGTTGATGATGTTGAAGACTTGAAGACTTTTATAGGGAACATGTAACCAAGAAGGTATTAAGGATGATAAGTTTCAAATATCTTTAAAAAAAAATTAAAATGTTAAAGATGTTATGAAAAAGGAAGAATTATTAAAAGATAAAATAGGTTTGAATTATCCTAAATGAAGATTCTTTACAAATCATTTAGAAATTTTATGGGGAGGATAAAGACATTATAGTAAAATGTTAATATTAATGATGTGTACATTGATATGGATAGTTCATTGAAATATTTTTCATAAAAAAAATAAATTGATATTGTAATTAATGGTGAGGATTTCATGCACAATGATTATTTATGATTGAGATATATTTAGAATTTTATCGATTAAAATATTGAAATAAACTAAAAAAATATGAACAAAAATATAATTGTTAAAAAAAGAATATTGTTAACACATGATGTATTTTAGAGAAACTTAATTTAAGAAAACTTCAATAAGGAATAAGGGTTGTGTTTCTTTACTTTATTCTTAGATTTGCACATTTGTAAATTTGCAAATTATAAAGATATGTAATTACTCAATATGGAGTAGATAGACAACGTGGTTTGACTAAGCTGCTATATGATCAATTAATCCATTCTCTATCCCTACTCATTTATGTAAAAATAAATCTTTACAATTAGAAAGAAAAAAACCCTTTCTTCCCTTATGACTCAACTTTTAACATGTCTTAATAGTCATTAGGGTTAGTATTAGGAGTTTTTCTTTCTACAATTACTAATCAAATTTAGGGTTTTAGACCCTCTAGAATATTATCGAAATTCCACATGCGACTAGGACCACATGTGTAATGAGAGATGATGTGGCACTACTTAGTAATGTGGTGGTAAAAGCATAGTTAAACTTATTTAAGGCATAAGTCTTTCATAAGAAAATTGGTTGAGGTAATATTTGGATTATTGGTATCAAGGAGTAGAACAATGACGATGGGTTGAAATATTTACTCACATTGCTCTTGACCTAAAAAAACCATTTAATTCCCAAAACAAGCTAGAATTTTCGGTCCTCATATCACCAAATTAGGATCAACTCCTAAAATGGGCTTGACAATTCCTTATCTCTATTTTTCCACACCAAAAGTATGCAAATTGATGAAAAAATATACAATGATCTATTTTGGATTATGCCTTCCCATTTCAAGAGGATTTGGGTGCCCAAAATATTTTTTTTTAAAGAAGGTGAGGGGAAAATTCATCATCTTTCTCCTTGGAGTACCACTTCGCTTTTCTTGGTAGTTTCCCTTTTAGCCCAACTTGTTAAAGTTCTTGTTGACCCCATTTAATCATTCTAGTATTATTCTAAAAATCCATATCCTCCACTAAATGTTGTTTCCTATATGATGCCAAGTCTTATATGGAAGGAAAGACTTTCCTTTAGTTTTCCTCATAGATCAAGGATAGTTCATAAACTTTCATATTCTCGACGTTCACCATTGAGTAAATGCGCATGTTTGTAGGTATATTGAGTCTGTAAGACATGTTTCCTACCTTTCCCAACTCTTTGAATGGCCCATGTCTCAGAGAGTCGATTTTTTTACTATGACCTCGCAATAGGTCTCTTTGTGTAGGTGCAACTAGACTCATTAACTCTACCTTGGATGTCTTCTCAATCTTGTGTTGATAATGCATAGCCTTGCACTTTTCTTGTGATTTTTTTAGTTCCTCTTGTACTTGTAAATGGTTATGTTGAATATATCTATGAATATTTCATCCTTCAATTATTTTCCTATGACATCTTCTATCTCTCCTCCATGTCTCCCATATACAAAATCTACAGGGGAAGGTGGATCAAATTCTCATCCTACATCTTTGGACACTTCTAATTGTAAGTCATACAAATTTGAATCAATGTATTTTTAACCACTTATCTCTTCCCATTTGTTTGTAGATGGGAAGATATAGATCCCTTGAACTTGGTATCCTATTATCCCAAAGTATAGTCCAAAAGCCATTGATAAAACTTGTATCCCTATAATAAATTATGTTTTTTTGGTACCCCAATGTGTGTTAGAATTCATAGGTGCATTGCATAAGTAAACAAATAAGCATCCAAACTAGGATTCATGGTATGTAAAGACACTATTGTAGCATTGAAGCATAGAATGTACAATACATGCTTATCACAATTCACATGTTTTCACACATCTCTCACCACATAAGCTTATATATTTATAATTTAGTATCTAACTAATTTCCAATGGATCAAGGTTGATCTAATCAACCTTTATCATTCAAGTCAATCCCAATCAATTAGTCAACCAAGTTTATTGTGCCACTTGAGACCCAATAAATTAATTGACTAGTCGATCCTTGTTCTATAGGTCCCCATTGACCTAGTTAGGACCATTCATCCAGATAGCCAACTAATACAATTTAAATTTGGTTTACACATTCCAACATCCCATTTTAAATAATGCTTGGAGGACAAAAAGGTGGCAGTAATACAACACCCCATGTAATGATAGCTTCATAAATCCCAAGCATAGAAAAAAATTTAACAAACTTTGTTGCCATCAATGGCTTCATTAAAATGTCAACAAGATGGTTATATATCTTACAATAAACCAGAGATATTGAATTCTCCTATAGTAACTACCTAGGGTAGTGGGCATGAAGCTCAATATGCTTCATCTTAACAAGTCTAATAAGTTTATGGTGTATTTCACTTTGGTTGTCACATTAAGTTATGCTCAATTGCCTGTGATAAAATCACATCTCTCCCATTAGGACAACTACATATCCACATAGCCTCAGTTCCAACATTCACTACACCCATGTATTTAGTTTCAATGGTTGATAATGAGATAACATGTTACTTCTTACATCACCAAAAAATTAGGCTATTCCTTAGACGACACACATACCTAGAAGTCAACTTTCGATAATCTCCATCGCCAACCCAATTGAAAATAGTATATTTGACCAACATATTGAATAATTGTGCAGGTACTTAAATCTAACTTGATATGTGCTTTTAACATACCAAACAATCCTTTTTTCAACCTTTAGATGGCTCTCCTTTGGATCTTGCATGAATGTAGAGACTACACTAAAAAAAAGGCACTATTAGGTCTACTATAGGTTAAATAAATGAGAGTGCCAACATGTTACTTATACATACTAGCGTCAACTTTTGGAGAATCACATTCCTTAGTCAATTCCACTCCTAATTGATACAAATTAGAATGTGGCTTACTATATTCAAGTCCAAATCCCTTCAATATATTTGGTGCATATTTTGGATAAGAAATGAAGTTACCATCATCCAACTACATAAATTGTATTCCAAGAAAGAAATGCAACATACCCATAAAGTGTAACCTTCAACTTCTCCTTCATACTAATAATAAACTCATAACCATTCCAAGTAACAATCAAATCGTCACCATATAATACAAACAACATAATCTTATCATTCACATTATGTATTGATTCACAATGGGTGAAACCATCATGAATAAATAATTGATCAATCTTCTCATACCATGCCCAAGGAACATGTTTCAAACCATATGAAAACTTGTTAAGTCTGCGTAAATGACTAGAATCATTTTCCAATATTGGTAGTTGTTCCATTTATAGCTCCTCATTAAAATCCTCGTGTAAGAAATCACTCCTCACTTCCATATAATGTACTTCCCAACCAAAACTTGTAGCAAGAAGAAGAACCACTCAAACATACTTCATCTTGGCTATAGGAGAAAAGGTATCCACATAGTCTATTCCTTCTTGTTGATTGGTACTGAACAAGCCTTATGACTCTTGACTATACCATTTGAAGTGAATTATGTATAATAGACCCATTTTTCACTTCACTACATTCTTTCCTTATGGTCAAGGAATCAATTCCCAACTATAATTCTTCAATAAGGAATTATATTGTAACACCCATCAATTCTCATTAATCCTTGATCGGGTATTATCCTTTAACTATTGTTTCTTATTTAACAGTGGTCTAATTTGCCTCTTTCATTTTCGCAGTAAATCTTAGTTTTATGTTTAAGATTTAGAAGTTTAACTATTCTAGAGCACTAAGGTAAAAATTTAGTTCACATAGCATAAATATCATACTTGATACAACAACAGTATATACGAAGTTTAAATCCACAAGAAAAATACCTCTATAATAAAATTTGGCCTCTTATAGGAATGATGAATAAGCCCAACTCCAACAAGCCTTGAGTTTCTCCCTCACCAATTACTCATAGTGGGATTATACCACCATTCCAAATAGGAGCCTTATCGGCATCCTAGCTCCAAGAAACATTTTGGTTTCTTGGTCCTCTGTTCCTGTGACTCAAAGAACAATGATGCACCAACATGAGAATAAGAACAAATAATATTTCTTCCAAAATTTCTTCCAACACTTCTCAAAAACCCTTCATTCTTCCTATCTTATCTTCATTGTTTATCGAAATCTTCCCCACCACCTTCCATAGTTTTAGGTTAAAATATATTAGAATAAGCATTCACATGAGTGCAAAGTCAAATCTTCACATGACACTAGTTAAATGCACTATGATAGCTTACTCTCGAATCTATGCAATCTTATATATCTAACATTTATCGATGAAGATAATTTATTTATATCACATTATATTATATATTTACTTCTACAAATACATAATACCTCCTCAAATCTTATTAAATGCATATTATCCCCAAAGTAGTTTAGAATATTGCTAAATTTTATATTTTTTTTTTTGTAATGGGATTCATAGGAATACCTTGTCTTCCATACTATATTTCTTTGAGTTTAAAAGATATTGTTATGACTTGTTTATTGGTAACTAATTTTACTGAATCTCTTTCCGACATTTACCATTTACTCTCCCCTTTCCTTTTTTTCATTAGAAGGTTTTTCATTAGACCCCAATCTCGATAATATCTTGAATGGTCTACCTATAACTTGAATAGAACCATGCCTATCAGCCTAGTATTCTTTATTAGTGAACACTTGTCAAAGTAGAAATTTTACCCACAAATCACACATTATACATAGAATAGCCACAATTTCAAATTTAACACATAGATCACTCTCGTCTTTTAATATTGTCTAAATTCACCCACAGTGCAATCAACTCATGCATGCACACCATGATTCTTGACATACCACCAGTACACAGGTACTTCATACAACTATACATTATGAACAACCTCTCGCATTGTCAATCATACCTTAGTCTATTCTTACAAGGCGAAGAGCATGCCTTTACTTAACATGATTAATCATATATACTCATCATGATGAATATTACTAGACATGAGATATGTATACTCATTGTACTCACTTACCCACTGGTTTTATAAAGATACACAAACTCATCCATAAATAACTTTCATCGTATTTTAACTTGGGAAATGCACTATCGCACCAAGGACATAGTCTTATTACAACCATCATACAAATTGATTTAACATAACTAATAGACTCTTTATTATTACTTGGGATCATTACTACCTTAGACATGATCCTACCGTGTCCTTAAATTCGCAGACACCCTACCATGTCCCTACGTTATTTTACTAACACTCTTAATTTAGTAAAGGTTAAAACATTTTTCTCTTTAATGTTTATTCTTCCTAAGTTCCATGGCAGATTCCAATTTTAAAGTACAATCCATTTTTCTGACCACAAAACTTGATCTCCTCATTTTGAATATTTATAATCATAACCAATTATACTCAAATTTAGATTATCACTCTAACTTGAGTGGTATTACACATATGCCACCCCTCAATACATTGGCATATAACAATTTTGTTCAACTTGGGTACACTGACTAAGATATTACGAATCGATGTCTAAAAAATATAGTTATTTCATGGTTTCATGGTCGCTACTACCAATATCACTTAGTCACTACACGGTATAGATTATATCCGACTAGAGTGAATGTCAAGTGTTGGGTCCTCTTTTTCATAGTTAAGGCACAACATGACCCCTACCAACAAGAGTTTTACAAAATGCAAAAAAAAATTAGAATCGGCTTCCTATTGGGATCCATGACTACAATCTATAATTCCTACCATGTAATTATTACTCTTAATTACTTTCCCTTAATATTTTCTTTTGAAGTCATATAATTTACACACGTGTTATATTAACCACTTACAACATCTAGCCTTTTTCTCATCCTATCTAGATCCCTCAATCTAGACTTCTAATATGAAAGATGTTCTTCTACACATAAGGTGGCAAAGAAATTATCTTGATCACTAACACCAACCTGTATCAATGCATAACACTTGAACACTTTCATTTACTCAACAAATTGATGCATAATCACACATATGTTGGCTCAAACTATCATGTTGGTTGATAGATACCAGACTAAACACCTTATTATGGATCATGGTACAATGATACATAACATCACCTATCCTCCCAAAACTTAGGTTCTAGGTTTATAACATAGCCCTTCCTTATGGCATCCCATCGACATTTACAAGAACACAACATTAAACATAAGAAATTTCTATGTTGAAATGAAATATGTGTCCCCACACATACCCCAATAAGATTGAAACATAACCCACTCACAGTGCTAGTTGTGGAAGGATCAACATTGCACCCCTACTAAGTCAACGCTCTTATCTATATACATAAGTACAAAGGAAACTCAAGTGCTTAAGCTACTCTCCTAAACTAGCTCTAATTTAACAACACCTCACACCAAAATTCCATAATATTGGTGGTGATGACCAATTGTTATTCGTCATCGACCCCTCTTTCTCTCTAGAGAATAAGTATTGTCCTCTTTTTCAAGGGTATGTATCTCTAGCATCTTATCATGGTGACAACAAGAATTCCTAATATTTAGTTGCTTGATGGCTATATTTTCCCATATATAAGTGATATCAATATTTGTTTGATTCATATTTTTGCTCAATATTTATATGTTGTCGCTAACACTTGTTTGTGTAAAACAATTTTATATTCTCTATCCTTCATATATCATGTCATATTTATTGTCATTATGGGTTTATCATGTTTATTATACACTTTAATATTGGAAGTTCTTTTGTGCAAATTAGTTCTCTGTATACTTCACTTTCTCCATGGGGGTCTTTGTGAAGAGTTGTGGAACAACTTAGTTCTATAGTTCCTTTCTATCGTAAGCATATTGATGTTGTTATCTCTGGTCATTCAACATTATTACCTCTCTACAGCTTATCCTTGACCGCAACAATATTTTAAAGATGGCTTTAGCTCATGGATAATATTTTGCTCAAGCATGGACAAGCTTAATGGCTCCTTCATCCTCTGATATTCATTTAGATTCCCTCTTCAAATTCTCTTGTTCTACTACTTCGCTTCTTATTCCCAAGCTTTGAATCCTCACTTATTTTTTGGTTGCCATCTCCATTAATAAATCATTCTCTTCAATAGATTTTCCTCGGCTTTCCAACCATCAAGGTGATTCATTTCACCTTCTTGAGGCCTTTCGTCTTCAAGTTGGTTGTCGATTTCAAAATTTTACAAAATTAAATTTACAAAGTTTGGATTAGAGATTTAATTCATATCCATTTTGGATCATTTTTCCTTTTAGTAGTATCAATATTTGTTTTAAAACATTGCCTTCATTTCGTAGCAAATTCTAATGCTACCACCTACTAGCCACATGAACCAACATAATACTACATCCTTCAAAGTTTGATGGTAATAACCTTAACTTCTAGGAACCAATCTCATATTCATCCGTTATACATAGGATGTCAAACTCAAACATGAAGGTATTCGAGTCTTATGTTGGAAATTCATAAAATCTAAAAGGACCAAAGGATTGATGTTGCTCATCTTAGCATCCTTACTAGACTCCCAAATAGGGTACTCGAAATCCACGTGTTCCTCTTCATTTTCTTTCACCATTTGAAACAAAGAGATAAATCCTAAACTTGATGTAGAAGATTTTAATTCCTTTGATTTTACTTCTTTTTTTATCTTCTTTTTTCGACAAAATGCACATCACAACAAACCCTTCAGACACTTCCCCTTATTTTTAGGATGGTACCTGCGGTAAAAAAATTCATTGCAGTTTTGGTAACTTAACCCGATGTGGACATCGAGTGAGGCTCACAATATTAGAGGCATCCAACTGAGGGACTTGACCTTGTGACCTCATGTTTGCAATTCAAAACACTCAACCACTTGAGCTAACCCATCGGGATTTATGTTTCAACCTTATAAAGGTTGGTTGTAAATTTTATTGCAATTTTAGCTACAAATTCAATATCAAGTTGTGTAGCAAAGGGGCCTTGTTTGATGTCGAACTCTTCAACTAATTTCTCATAGGGGACTGCGATTTCTCTTTCTATACTGGATGTTGCATGCCTTACACCAAAACATTTATTGGAAATAAATCTATTGAATTATATCTACACTTATTCATGCATGTGTGGCAAAAGAAAACACAACATACAAATGAAGCAAAGTTGAATATTAGATAAAACCCATTATTCTTGTTGTGTGTGATCTTTTCCAAATTGTAATCTTACTATTTTTCCCAAAAATGATGCCAAAAAGTTATGGCCTCCAACAATTACTCTAGATTAATTCACCCAAGACTGTGGAAGACACTTTAATTTATGAACATCAGAATGTAACAATTTTATAAAACACCTCCAACGTATATACAATTGTAGTAACCCAATAACATGGAACTTATAATGAGTTTGGGGGAATGTTGAGATAAAACATATTATACAACTTAACGAGAACCCTTTAGAGTTCTTTTTTTATAGGCTACATTTAGTGGTTGTTTTTAACCCCAAATCAAAAAGTGGTGCTACCGGTAGCACCACTTTTTTCGAGGCTAAAATTACAACTTTTTTTAAACCCCATTCGACCATGGTTGATGCCATTGCAATCAAAACAGTAAATTCACCCTTGAATAAAAAAATGGTTCTCACAGAGTTACCCTTGTTTTTATTCAGGATTAAAATTACATCTTGTTTGAAGCCATGTCCTTATCGAATGATGTTTCTATAATCAAAACCCTAAAATTATGCTCCCAAAATCACTTAGAATCACCATCACACCCCCATTCTTCTTTCTGGGGATAAAATTACAACTTGTTTGAAATTGCGGCCCTAACAGTGGACATCGTTGCAATGAAATACCAAAATCAACTATCAAATCAAAAAGAGATGCTACCAGTAGCATCTCTTTCTTTAATCAAGTTAAAAATTACAAACATTTGGAAATCACAATATAAAAAATATTTAATTTTTTTTCTTAATCATTATAAAAACGATAAAAAGAGACAAATTTGATAATTAAAAAACATCTAAAATTTTGAAAATAAAACAATTTTCCAAAAAAACCATTAAAACACATTAATCTCTCAAATACATTCAAAACATTTATAATAATAATAGTAAAAGACGACAATAAAAATAAAAATAAAGCAAAGCATTGAAAAATTAAACCTTTATAAAAATAAAGTAAAACATAAAAAAAAAAAATTAAAACATCATTAAAAAATTAAAAATTAAACAAAACATAAAAAATTAAAGAATGGCCTAGTAACACAATTATAGCATACGCCTCTAGCTTACTAAACCAATGTAGAAATCATGAAAAGTCTAACAACTAATATATTTAACTAATTCGAAACCCAACATTTATGCACCTTGTGGCATATTGAGTCTCATGGAATATTTAATCTTGCAACAATATTTGACTAAAATTAAGTAACCAACATGGAATAAATTGCAAGAAATAAAGTTTAATTTATTACACAATAGTGAATAAATTGCAAAAGGAATTTCAAAACCATAAAAAATTACAGAATGGAAGATAACAATGTTCAAAACTCCAGGGATGCTAATATATATAGTTATAATAAAAGAAGGTTAGGTATATAGTTATGTGCCACAAGATTGGGCCCTTGCTCTATCGATCACCAACTAAAAAAATAACTTATGTCTCGAACACAATAACAAAAATCTATTCCATTGGATTACCAAAGTATCAAATTGTTTCATTAAACATTTGAACTTTAAAGGTTCAAAAACTTAGAAATTTATAGAAATTATTCTTCTAGATTGCAAGGTGGTTACCCATTTTAAAGGAAAATAATGAACTTCAAATCAACTAATTAATTCCTAACTATCTAGATTATGTCCCCTTTAACAAAAAAAATAGGCTAAGCAAGACCCATGTCTCCTAACAAAAAGGATGACTTGGCTAGAACTGCTAGGTGTGCTATAAAAACTCCTTTATAGTTTTTATAGATACCCCATAAAGAGATTCATAATTATCGAGTGCTAAGAAATCAAATTGAACTTTCAAGAAGGGTGAAAGGAGTTTGCAACAAACTGGGATGACTAACACACTTTTTATATCAAATAGATTTCAATAATAATTGAAGCCTCATTTTGCATCATACTATATTGGTTTGTCATCACATTACCAATGAATTTTGTGGCCACCGTGATCTCCCACAACATACTAGATGATCTCATCAACCCAATGTAAATGAATTTTTTTGACCATAAAGGCTTCTCATATCCAAACTATTGCAACAACAGTAGATGGGTACCGGCTAGGAACTGTAAAGACAATATGAACACTACACAAACACATGCACACATGCATTTTAACTTGGAAAAAAAAATCATAAACCCATGAAATTTACAAGAGTTCATTCATGGCACTCAACTGATAATTATATATTAATAGATGGGAAAAAATATACAAATAGATAGGCTTAAGTTCATATATCAAGAAAAAAGGTTAGCCCTAAGGGTTAGCTCAAGTATTCATGAGCTATGAGATCTCTCTCCCAAATTTGGGGAGGTTACGAGTTCGAATCTCTTGATCCCCTTGGGGCTAGGCTCTATAAGGTGTGAGTGATGGTGTTAGGATTTGTAATCATGTAATCATGATTACGTGTTTGACTCTCTTGATCTCTTTGGGGTTAGGCTCTCTCTCTCTCTCTCTCTCTCTCTCT